>CAWUFW010021392.1:0-122426 GCA_963921515.1 Calotriton arnoldi | reverse complement strand
CTGTGCTTGGTGAAGGAAGGATGGGAGTTACCTCTCAAGCCCCCAAAGCAAGATATAGTGGACTATGTACTTGGTCTCCGCTCCAGGATGGCTGAGTACATGAAAGAGGCAACCAAAAACCTTGAGGCTAGCCAGGAACTTCAAAGGCCTGGCATGACCAAGAGCTGTTCTGACTGTTTACCAGCCAGGACAGAAGGTGTGGAGTGTTGGAGCCAGTGGCCCCAGCAGCTCTCCAAGACAAATGGAGTGGACCCCACACTATTGTTGAGCAGAAGGGTGAGGTCACTTACTTAGTGGACCTAGGAACACCCAGGAGTCCCCACAGGGTTCTCCATGTCAACAGACTTAAGCCATATGTGGACAGGGCAGACATGGGCTTGCTCATGGCTACTGATGAAGGGCAGGAGGAAGAGAGTGACCCACTCCCTGACCTGCTCTCACAGAACCCTGACGATGGGTCAGTTGATGGTGTAGCCTTGGCAGGCAGCCTCACTACCCAGCAACAAACTGATTGCAGGCAAGTCCTCAATCAGTTTAGACATATGTTTTCACTGACACCCAGTCAGACCACCTGGTGCACTCATGAAGTGGACACTGGGGACAGTCTGCCTATTAAAAACAAGATTTATAGGCAACCTGACCATGTCAGGGACTGTATCAGGACTGAAGTCCAGAAGATGTTGGAATTGGGAGTGATTGAGCCCTCAGATAGCCCTTGGGCTAGTCCAGTAGTCCTAGTACCTAAACCTCACACCAGTGGTGGGAAAAGAGAGATGAGGTTTTGTGTAGACTACAGGGGCCTCAATGCAGTCACTAGGACTGATGCCCATCCAATACCCAGGGCAGATGAGCTCATAGATACTTTGGCCTCTGCCAAATATCTCAGCACATTTGACCTAACAGCTGGCTACTGGCAGATCAGACTAGCTGATGCTGCAAAGCCCAAAACAGCATTTTCAACCCCTAGTGGGCATTATCAATTTGTGGTGATGCCCTTTGGTCTGAAAAATGCACCTGCCACTTTCAGAGGTTGGTGAACACAGTTCTCACAGGACTGGAGGCCTATAGTGCAGCTTATCTAGATGATATTGCTGTCTTTAGCTCCACCTGGGAGGATCACCTGGTCCACCTCAGGAATGTTTTACAGGCCCTGCAAAGGCAGGCCTGACTATCAAGGCCACTAAGTGCCAGATAGGGCAGAGGTCAGGTTGTGTACCTGGGCCACCTTGTGGGTGGAGGCCAGGTTCAGCCTTTGCAGAGCAAGATCCAGACCATCATGGACTGGACTGCTCCCACTACCCAGACTCAGGTGAGAGCCTTCTTAGGCCTGACTGGGTACTATAGGAGATTTGTCAAGGGGTATGGATCAATAGTGACACCCCTGAATGACTTAACTTCTAAGAAAATGCCCAAAGGTTCAGTGGACAGTTAGCTGTCAAAAGGCATTTGATGACCTCAAGCAGGCCATGTGCACTGCTCCAATTCTGCAGAGTCCTGATTACTCCAAGAAGTTCATTGTTCAAACTGATGCATCTGAATTGGGGGTAGGGGCTGTACTGTCACAATTGAATGAAGAAGGTCAGGATCAGCCAGTAGCTTTTATTAGCAGAAGGCTGACCCCTAGAGAGAAACGTTGGTCAGCCATAGAGAGGAGGCCTTTGCTGTGGTCTGGGCTCTGAAGAAGTTGAGGCCATACTTGTTTGGTACACACTTCCTGGTTCAGACAGACCATAAGCCCCTCTTATGGCTAAAACAAATGAAGGGTGAAAACCCCAAACTGCTTAGGTGGTCCATTTCCCTACAGGGGATGGACTTTACAGTGGAACATAGGCCTGGGAGTAACCATGCGAATGCAGATGGACTCTCTAGGTATTTCCACTTAGAACATGAAGACTTAACTGGGCAAGGTTAGTTTAATGTCCCTACGTTTGGGGGGGTTGTGTAGGAGAGTAGGATCTGCTTCACATGGGTACCCCCACTTTTTGCTGATACTTCACTGGTTTTCGACATTAGTCTGGCTGGGGCCCTGCTATTCAGAACCCCAGCCTAGCTGTTTCCTCTTTAAAAGGGTCTCCATGTGCCTTAGGCACATCACTGATTGGGATCTGGAGTGCCCTTGTAAGTCCCTAGTATATGGTATACTATGTACCAAGGGCATAGGTACCTCAGAGGCCTGCCAGGGGCTGCAGCATGTATTATGCCACCCCTGGTAGGCCATCCAAACTGACACCACAGGTCTGCTACTGCAGCCTGGGTAAGGTGGTGCATGCACCCCTTGCTGTGGTATAGGTTACCTATATCACTAAAAGCATACACACATATAAACCTATAAGTCACTCCTAAGGCAGGCCTTATCAATCCTAAAGGCAGAGTGCATGGTTCCTATGTGAGAGGGTGCCCCTGCATGAGCAGGGCCCCTCTGCAGCGTTCGGAGACCATCTCTGATGCTGTTTGTAGTGCAGCCTGACCATATACTCTTAAACGCATTATATCCTCACGGTAAAATGCTAACTATGGAATGGCTGCACCTAAACATGTCGTGTTTGGTGTCAAACATCTTGGAATACTACCCCCGCCAATCCTGGCGGCAGGGGTAGCATTCCACCCTTCTAGAGGGAAAGGCATGTTAACTCTGACGAGTCCGGTAACTTCTTTCCAGAGCCCTGGCATCACAAAATGGATGCTGCTGCCACAGACACGAGTCTGGCCTCCTGCTGCTGGACGAAACTCCGGCAGGGGAGGCCTGGACAATAGGTTTCCTGTCCCAGGGAGGTGTGACCACCTCCCCAGACAGGACAATGTGTATTGGGGCTGGGCGGGAGCACTTTCGGGTGCTTTGAAGTCCTGCACTGGGGGCACATTTGGTGTCCCTGTGCATACCCCAGTTCAAACCGGATCAGGGGCTTGCAGCCCCTGCTTTGGCGCGAACTGGACAAAGGAAAGGGTGTAGCCACCCCTCTGCCCTGACCCACCCATAGGTGGGGCCACAGAGTAGTCCATCCCCTATTTTTAGAATAAAGGTAGGAACCCAGTCCTTAGGACTTTAGATTATACCTGGACGAAACTCTGAAACAGAATCCTGGACCTTCGACGCTCTACTCACGATTAGAGGACTGAAGAATCTCCCTTGGGGTCAAGGAGTGACTCCCCTGCTTGGCAGGCACCAAAGAAGCATCTGTCCGGTTCGCATTACTGAAGCTCCCGTCGGACGCCGAAGTCATCGCATCACCAGAGGTGGATTCTCAGACTTCCCGAGGCTACCCTGAGTCCCCAGCAAAGCTGAGGCCCGTGGCTATCGTGGGTGACTTGAGACCGTGACCCCTGGACACCGAGCACACTTGCAAGTGCACCATCTTCTGGGTCTCCCAAGAAGTCGTGCTTTGGGCTCCGAGTAGCCCTAGCCTCCAGCACCACCTGCACCGAAGATCACTGGCCCCCACTCCACGAGTGTCCTGTAAGCCAGCTCCACGTGCGGCGTCACGAGGCTCCTTCGCGGTCGCTAGCCCGTTGGCTAGTAGCCCTTACCGAAGGCCAATCTTTTCTTTACTTGGCAGTCTGGTTGCTCCAGGCCTGTCCTCACTTACCCTTGCTGGGTGAGTTCCCCAGACCTTGCTGGTCTGCATCATCGACGATCTACATCTTACTCGAGACTTGCCGTTGCCAAGGCCTGTTGGGTCCAATCTGGTCGCCGACACCTCTGCACTCGACAGACATCGAGCAACAGCCCGAATCCTGCTCCTGGTCGCCGACAACGCCTCCCGGACCTCGTGGCTGAAGAGTCAAGACGACCGTCAACGAACTTGAAGCACTCGACATCGGTGGGCATCTGTCCATCGCCCTCCTGGTCACTGGCTAGTGACCCAGACTCTGTCCCCTCTGCTTTCAGGTTCTTCAGAACTCCGATCCACTCTTGGATCCACCCGGACACTTTTCTCCTGGTCGCCAGCAGCACTTTGCAGCAGATCGCCATAAGAAACGACGAGCGAAACCCGACCCCGAAAGGCACCTATGCACCCGGCTTCCCTGGGTGAGGTAACACGAGTACTCCGGTGCTCCCGTGGGTAGAGACTCTTCAAAGTCCTAGATCTCAAAGGGTTTTGTCCTAGTCCTCTTTAAAGTGTCCCTTTCCTCTATTTTCCCGATCCCGACTTTCTCCATAGAAGTTAACGGCGTATCGCGGTTGTGTATTTACACTGCACGCGTCTCCCGTGGGTCCCCTGTGTCACTACCTTGGGTGGTTCCTTGTGGTCCAAGCACTTCTAGAGGCTCTAGGCCTAGTGTCTAGTTCAGTCGTGGTTCGCATACCACTTTATTGGTATATGGTTTGGTACGCCCCTAGGGCCCAAACGTGTATTTGTGCTATTACTGTGATTTAAGATCTTATAACCTATGTACTTCGAACTCTAGCCTCATAAAGAGACTAGAGGGGTGTGTTTAGTAATAAATACATATATTTTGAATATATACCTGGTGTGGTGCTCTTTCATTTGGTCACTCAAGAGATTATAGACTGGTAAAACAAGCTGCTTTACATTCCTTCAAGACTTAGCCTGAAGGCTGCTCTCCATAGCTACCACTAGGATAGCTTTCAATAAGGTTGTCTTTAACCTATCTACCATAAGAGTCGATTTGGACTGGTGCACGGTGCCCACTTTAATTAGTGGACAGCATATGCCAGGCCAACTTCTCACATTGGTGTGCAGCGTGTGGGATTCCAGCTTGCTATTGTTTTACCAGATAATCTCAATTGAATTGATCAACTGAAAACCACTAAAGGTACCTAAGGTACATATAATTTAAGCTTAGAATATCAGTAAGTTCTACTGAACTTAGAGTTGTGTGTTAAGGGATAGCACAACCCTTTCTACAACTCAAGAGAGTTTAGTAGGCCACACTAGAGTAGGTAGTGCATACACCACACCACACTAGTAATGTCTTTAAAAGCAGGATCTAGAGATGCCCTGCAGGAAGCCATTGAGCTTCCCCCTCCAAGTATGACACACTCCCATTCTTGGAACTGAGAGCTTTGTGTAACGTGAGGAAATTAAGGACAGGCCAAAGTCCCACCACCCAACACCTCCAGGAGATGTTGGTGGCTTATGATCTTAGTAAGTCCTCAGAGACTGAAGGGGTAGGAGCAGAGGGTGGGCCAGCAGATGAGGAAGGGGCCAGGGGTACTACTACCCCCAGCCCCCTCTGAAACTGACCAGGAGGGTGACAATGACCCTGACCTGGAAAACCCAATCCCTTCTGGGGAAGATGAAGATGAGGATCTAGAGAACCACACCTTTGTCCCCCAGGAAGGATTATGAGTGTGCTCAGAAAGTCTAGGTCTCCTTCTCAGGAGTCTAACCACTCTGGCACCTCAATAGGGAGCTCTGTTTCTTCTCACAGGAGGGAATCCTCTCATGAGAGAAGAAAGAGACTGGTCCAGTATGAGGAGACTCAACTGGAGATCAGGAAGAAGCAATTGGCTTTAGATAGAGAATCCCTAGATCTCCTTAGAGAGAGAAGAAAGTTGGGACTAGAGTCCCATGGTGGCAGCCATGTCCCTAGAGATAGGGAAAGGTCCTACGACCATAGGAACCTGAGCAAGATTGTCCCTCCCTACCAGAGTGGGGATGATATCCACAAATGGATAACTGCTTTAGAGAGGGCCTGTAAAGTACAGAAGGTCCCTCAGGAGCAGTGGGCAGCAATCTTGTGGCTCTCCTTTGCTGACAAAGGTAGAGACAAGCTCCTCACTGTTAGAGAGGAGGATGCTGACAATTACAAGGTCTTGAAGAGTGCTCTTATTGATGGGTTTGGCCTAACCACTGAACAGTACAGGTTGAAGTTCAGAGACACCCAAAAGCACAGACTCAAGACTGGGTAGACTATGTGGATTGTTCTGCCAAGGCTCTGGAAGGCTGGTTGATGGGCAGTAAGGTGTGTGACTTCTCAGGATTGTATAATCTGATAATGAGGGAGCAGATTCTTAATAACTGTCAAAACCAGCTGTTGCATCAGTACCTGGTTGACTCTGATCTGACCTCTCCCCAAGAATTGGGAAAGAAGGCAGACAAATGGGTCAGAACCAGGGTGAAGCAGAAGGTACAGAACCAAGGTGGGGAAACCAAGAAGCAAGATGCTAAGAACTCTGACAAGGGTGGGGAGAAGGGTAAAGATCAAAAGTCTTCATCAGGCCCCCAAAAATCTTCTTCTGGTGGGGATTCCCAGTCTACCAAGGGTAAAGGCCAAAGAAAACCATGGTGCAAGGTCTGTAAGCAAAAGACCCACTGGACCAGTGATTGCACCAAGTCCAAAGACTCCAGTCCAGCACCCACCAATGCCCCTAAGGCACCTGTTCCCCCTAGTACAGTTGGTGGAAGTGCTCCAGCAAAGGGTTTAGTAGGGTTCACCCTGGGAACTGAGTTGGGCTCTGACTTAGTCAGGGAACTGACTCAGGCTGTGCTAGTCTGTGATGGAGGCATGGATGTGACCTCCACTGTGAGTCCCAGTAATCTGGGCAAGTACAGACAACAGCCTTTAATCAATGGACGAGAGGCTTTGGCATTTAGGGACACAGGGGCAAGTGTCACAATGGTGACACAAGACCTTGTGCTACCTGGGCAAGTTATACTTGGTGAGATGTACCAAGTGACCAATGCTAGCAATGTCAGAACAGACCATACTCTGGCAGTTGTTAACTTCTCCTGGGGAGGGGTAACTGGCCTTAAGAAGGTTGTGGTAAGTGCAAACCTACCAGTCGAATGCTTGCTTGGCAATGACTTAGAGACTTCTGCTTGGGCAGAAGTGGAGCTCAGGACCCATGCAGAAATGCTGGGGATCCCTGCAGATGTGTTTGCTGTGACCAGGTCACAAGCTAAACTGTCTAAAACTGAACAGGCCTTGGATTCTGGAAGAATGGACCAAGTGCCTTCCAAGAGGAGGAGCAGTAGGGTTAAGGCAGTGCCTTCCCCCTTGGCTCAGGAGGAAGATCAGTCCCTTGAGGGGGATGATCTCAGCCCTGAAGAAGGAACTGTCCCAGAGGAACTTGAGCCTGACCAGGTTGAGTTCTTGGGGACAGGGGGACCTTCTAGGGCAGATCTGAGCCAGGAGCAGCAGAGCTGCCCCTCCCTTGAACCCCTCAGACAGCAAGCTGCTGCTGAGGCTGCTGGGAAAGCTAGTGGTCCCCATACAGTGTATTGGGATGATGGACTCCTGTACTCAGAGAGTAGAGACCCCAAGCCTGGTGCTACCAGGAGGTTGGTAATACCTTTGAAGTTCAGGGGCTTCCTATTGACCCTAGCCCATGATATTCCCTTAGCAGGACACCTGGGCCAGAACAAGACTTGGGACAGAATTGTCCCTCACTTTCACTGGCCCCACATGTCTGAAGACAGTAAGGAGTTTTGTCGCTCCTGTGTAACCTGCCAAGCCAGTGGCAAAGCAGGTGGCACTACAAAGGCCCCCTGATACCACTACCTGTGGTGGGGGTGCCCTTTGAGAGGGTAGGGATTGACATTGTTGGTCCCATGGATCCCCAAACAGCATCTGGGCACAGATTTATACTGGTGGTAGTGGATCATGCCACCAGGTACCCAGAAGCTATTCCCCTTAGGACCACTACAGCACCTGTGGTGGCAAGGGCCCTCCTGGGAATTTTCTCAAGAGTGGGCTTTCCTAAGGAGGTAGTATCAGACAGGGTGCAAACTTCATGTCTGGGTACTTAAAGGCAATGTGGAAGGATTGTGGAGTTACTTATAAGTTCACCACACCCTATCACCCACAATGCAATGGTTTAGTTGAGAGATTCAACAAAACCTTGAAGGGCATGATTAAAGGGCTCCCAGAAAAGCTTAGGCGTAGATGGGACATACTCTTGCCCTGCCTTTTATTCGCATATAGGGAGGTGCCTCAGAAGGGGTTGGTTACAGCCCTTTTGAACTTCTGTTTGGCCACCCTGTGAGGGGTCCACTGTGCTTGGTGAAGGAAGGATGGGAGTTACCTCTCAAGCCCCCAAAGCAAGATATAGTGGACTATGTACTTGGTCTCCGCTCCAGGATGGCTGAGTACATGAAAAAGGCAACCAAAAACCTTGAGGCTAGCCAGGAACTTCAAAAGGCCTGGCATGACCAAAAGGCTGTTCTGACTGTTATCAGCCAGGACAGAAGGTGTGGGTGTTGGAGCCAGTGGCCCCAGCAGCTCTCCAAGACAAATGGAGTGGACCCCACACTATTGTTGAGCAGAAGGGTGAGGTCACTTACTTAGTAGACCTGGGAACACCCAGGAGTCCCCAAAGGGTTCTCCATGTCAACAGACTTAAGCCATATGTGGACAGGGCAGACATGGGCTTGCTCATGGCTACTGATGAAGGGCAGGAGGAAGAGAGTGACCCACTCCTGACCTGCTCTCACAGAACCCTGACGATGGGTCAGTTGATGGTGTAGCCTTGGCAGGCAGCCTCACTACCCAGCAACAAACTGATTGCAGGCAAGTCCTCAATCAGTTTAGACATATGTTTTCTCTGACACCCAGTCAGACCACCTGGTGCACCCATGAAGTGGACACTGGGGACAGTCTGCCTATTAAAAACAAGATTTATAGGCAACCTGACCATGTCAGGGACTGTATCAGGACTGAAGTCCAGAAGATGTTGGAATTGGGAGTGATTGAGCCCTCAGATAGCCCTTGGGCTAGTCCAGTAGTCCTAGTACCTAAACCTCACACCAGTGGTGGGAAAAGAGAGATGAGGTTTTGTGTAGACTACAGAGGCCTCAATGCAGTCACTAGGACTGATGCCCATCCAATACCCAGGGCAGATGAGCTCATAGATACTTTGGCCTCTGCCAAATATCTCAGCACATTTGACCTAACAGCTGGCTACTGGCAGATCAGACTAGCTGATGCTGCAAAGCCCAAAACAGCATTTTCAACCCCTAGTGGGCATTATCAATTTGTGGTGATGCCCTTTGGTCTGAAAAATGCACCTGCCACTTTCCAGAGGTTGGTGAACACAGTTCTCACAGGACTGGAAGCCTATAGTGCAGCTTATCTAGATGATATTGCTGTCTTTAGCTCCACCTGGGAGGATCACCTGGTCCACCTCAGGAATGTTTTACAGGCCCTGCAAAAGGCAGGCCTGACTATCAAGGCCACTAAGTGCCAGATAGGGCAGAGTCAGGTTGTATACCTGGGCCACCTTGTGGGTGGAGGCCAGGTTCAACCTTTGCAGAGCAAGATCCAGACCATCATGGACTGGACTGCTCCCACTACCCAGACTCAGGTGAGAGCCTTCTTAGGCCTGACTGGGTACTATAGGAGATTTGTCAAGGGGTATGGATCAATAGTGACACCCTTGAATGACTTAACTTCTAAGAAAATGCCCAAAAGGTTCAGTGGACAGTTAGCTGTCAAAAGGCATTTGATGACCTCAAGCAGGCCATGTGCACTGCTCCAATTCTGCAGAGTCCTGATTACTCCAAGAAGTTCATTGTTCAAACAGATGCATCTGAATTGGGGGTAGGGGCTGTACTGTCACAATTGAATGAAGAAGGTCAGGATCAGCCAGTAGCTTTTATTAGCAGAAGGCTGACCCCTAGAGAGAAACGTTGGTCAGCCATAGAGAGGAGGCCTTTGCTGTGGTCTGGGCTCTGAAGAAGTTGAGGCCATACTTGTTTGGTACACACTTCCTGGTTCAGACAGACCATAAGCCCCTCTTATGGCTAAAACAAATGAAGGGTGAAAACCCCAAACTGCTTAGGTGGTCCATTTCCCTACAGGGGATGGACTTTACAGTGGAACATAGGCCTGGGAGTAACCATGCGAATGCAGATGGACTCTCTAGGTATTTCCACTTAGAACATGAAGACTTAACTGGGCAAGGTTAGTTTAATGTCCCTACGTTTGGGGGGTTGTGTAGGAGAGTAGGATCTGCTTCACAGGGGTACCCCCACTTTTTGCTGATACTTCACTGGTTTTCGACATTAGTCTGGCTGGGGCCCTGCTATTCAGAACCCCAGCCTAGCTGTTTCCTCTTTAAAAGGGTCTCCATGTGCCTTAGGCACATCACTGATTGGGATCTGGAGTGCCCTTGTAAGTCCCTAGTATATGGTATACTATGTACCAAGGGCATAGGTACCTCAGAGGCCTGCCAGGGGCTGCAGCATGTATTATGCCACCCCTGGTAGGCCATCCAAACTGACACCACAGGTCTGCTACTGCAGCCTGGGTAAGGTGGTGCATGCACCCCTTGCTGTGGTATAGGTTACCTATATCACTAAAAGCATACACACATATAAACCTATAAGTCACTCCTAAGGCAGGCCTTATCAATCCTACAGGCAGAGTGCATGGTTCCTATGTGAGAGGGTGCCCCTGCATGAGCAGGGCCCCTCTGCAGCGTTCGGAGACCATTTCTGATGCTGTTTGTAGTGCAGCCTGACCATATACTCTTAAACGCATTATATCCTCGCGGTAAAATGCTAACTATGGAATGGCTGCACCTAAACCTGTCGTGTTTGGTGTCAAACATCTTGGAATACTACCCCCCCCGCCAATCCTGGCAGCGGGGGTAGCATTCCACCCTTCTAGAGGGAAAGGCATGTTAACTCTGACGAGTCCGGTAACTTCTTTCCAGAGCCCTGGCATCACAAAATGGATGCTGCTGCCACAGACACGAGTCTGGCCTCCTGCTGCTGGACGAAACTCCGGCAGGGGAGGCCTGGACAATAGGTTTCCTGTCCCAGGGAGGTGTGACCACCTCCCCAGACAGGACAATGTGTATTGGGGCTGGGCGGGAGCACTTTCGGGTGCTTTGAAGTCCTGCACTGGGGGCACATTTGGTGTCCCTGTGCATACCCCAGTTCAAACCGGATCAGGGGCTTGCAGCCCCTGCTTTGGCGCGAACTGGACAAAGGAAAGGGGTGTAGCCACCCCTCTGCCCTGACCCACCCATAGGTGGGGCCACAGAGTAGTCCATCCCCTATTTTTAGAATAAAGGTAGGAACCCAGTCCTTAGGACTTTAGATTATACCTGGACGAAACTCTGAAACAGAATCCTGGACCTTCGACGCTCTACTCACGATTAGAGGACTGAAGAATCTCCCTTGGGGTCAAGGAGTGACTCCCCTGCTTGGCAGGCACCAAAGAAGCATCTGTCCGGTTCGCATTACTGAAGCTCCCGTCAGACGCCGAAGTCATCGCATCACCAGAGGTGGATTCTCAGACTTCCCCGAGGCTACCCTGAGTCCCCAGCAAAGCTGAGGCCCATGGCTATCGTGGGTGACTTGAGACCGTGACCCCTGGACACCGAGCACACTTGCAAGTGCACCATCTTCTGGGTCTCCCAAGAAGTCGTGCTTTGGGCTCCGAGTAGCCCTAGCCTCCAGCACCACCTGCACCGAAGATCACTGGCCCCCACTCCACGAGTGTCCTGTAAGCCAGCTCCACGTGCGGCGTCACAAGGCTCCTTCGCGGTCACTAGCCCGTTGGCTAGTAGCCCTTACCGAAGGCCAATCTTTTCTTTACTTGGCAGTCTGGTTGCTCCAGGCCTGCCCTCACTTACCCTTGCTGGGTGAGTTCCCCAGACCTTGCTGGTCTGCATCATCGACGATCTACATCTTACTCGAGACTTGCCGTTGCCAAGGCCTGTTGGGTCCAATCTGGTCGCCGACACCTCTGCACTCGACAGACATCGAGCAGCAGCCCGAATCCTGCTCCTGGTCACCGACAACGCCTCCCGGACCTCGTGGCTGAAGAGTCAAGACGACCGTCAACGAACTTGAAGCACTCGACATCGGTGGGCATCTGTCCATCGCCCTCCTGGTCACTGGCTAGTGACCCAGACTCTGTCCCCTCTGCTTTCAGGTTCTTCAGAACTCCGATCCACTCTTGGATCCACCCGGACACTTTTCTCCTGGTCGCCAGCAGCACTTTGCAGCAGATCGCCATAAGAAACGACGACGAAACCCGACCCGAAAGGCACCTATGCACCCGGCTTCCCTGGGTGAGGTAACACGAGTACTCCGGTGCTCCCGTGGGTAGAGACTCTTCAAAGTCCTAGATCTCAAAGGGTTTTGTCCTAGTCCTCTTTAAAGTGTCCCTTTCCTCTATTTTCCCGATCCCGACTTTCTCCATAGAAGTTAACGGCGTATCGCGGTTGTGTATTTACACTGCACGCGTCTCCCGTGGGTCCCCTGTGTCACTACCTTGGGTGGTTCCTTGTGGTCCAAGCACTTCTAGAGGCTCTAGGCCTAGTGTCTAGTTCAGTCGTGGTTCGCATACCACTTTATTGGTATATGGTTTGGTACGCCCCTAGGGCCCAAACGTGTATTTGTGCTATTACTGTGATTTAAGATCTTATAACCTATGTACTTCGAACTCTAGCCTCATAAAGAGACTAGAGGGGTGTGTTTAGTAATAAATACATATATTTTGAATATATACCTGGTGTGGTGCTCTTTCATTTGGTCACTCAAGAGATTATAGACTGGTAAAACAAGCTGCTTTACATTCCTTCAAAACTTAGCCTGAAGGCTGCTCTCCATAGCTACCACTAGGATAGCTTTCAATAAGGTTGTCTTTAACCTATCTACCATAAGAGTCGATTTGGACTGGTGCACGGTGCCCACTTTAATTAGTGGACAGCATATGCCAGGCCAACTTCTCACAAGGCTTATAATGAACTCTGGAAGCTGTCGCAAATGGAGGCTGCTTCCCGTCTACGGGAAATAGACCAAGCAAATTTGGAAAAGGTGCTTGCTGTTGTTGACAATAGTATTAATACCCTGTCTTCCCGCATTTACACATTAGAGAATATTGTGTCCTCTGTTGTTGATATTGTACAAGATGATGTTTCTGTGTTGTACCATGGTCAAAATCAATTATGTTCAGTTATGCAGTTTGCGTGGACTTTGCAAACCCTTAAGTTAGGTAAAGTTCCTTGGCATTTTTTGAACACCACTGCCTTATTTCTGCCTTTTAATTTAACTGAAAAACAGCAGTTCATGTCCATGAAAGATGCAGCTTACACTCTGTTACATATCGAGAAAGTGGAGCCCTTACCGTTTTCTGTGGCGGAACTAGATTCTGCTGTGTGGCTAGTTCATGGGGTTATCGCTTTGCCTTTTTCCTTATTTGAGTTTGGTTCGTGCATGAAACATTATCCTGTGGGCCGTTTCCAGCCTTTGGGTAGTGCATTCCTGCATGAACTTTGGTCTCTGCCTTTCATGTACAAATGCCTTAGAGACGGGAAGGAAGGTTTTCTCACGGGGGAGTCATGCGATTCAACTGTGGGTCATTCTCTTGTTTGTAAACACGTGAAATTGCACGGAGCTTGTAACGTTTCCGCTCCGAATCTTGCTTGTGTGCTAAAGGGTATTCCCGCTCCTGCTATTTCTCCTACTTTTACTTTGCTTACAAATGGTAGCTATTTGCTTTTGAATAACGAGAACTGCTGTGGCATGCAGGCAGGCATACCCTATATTGTTACGGTCTCGCACAGGGTTGTCTGCTGCAAGAATGTGCTTCTTCCTCCCCCTCACGACATCATAGATAATTCTATTTGGCCTTCCATTCCAACCATGGAGGCAGAGTTCAATAAACTGAGCAGAATAAAGGCGCTATTATTGAACGAGGAGGTTATGCTCACTTCCGCACGGGAGACATTCATTCTCCAGGTGGCGAGTACCCACAGTGAAATACAGGCCCTTTTGAACACTAATCTCCCACAACATTTCGGGGAGTTAATTCACCGTATTTTTAACGCATCTAACACTGAAGGTCTGGTACATTTTTTTAAAGTTGTGGGGTCCGGCCTTGTATCCACTTTCCAAACTATTTTTGGTGTGATACCGGCATTTATTCATTCGATTTTTTCCAGCGTCTTTGGTGGCTTCCCATTGATCCTCGCCTTGGCGGCTGGTGTCCTGCTGTTGGTCTGTTTTCTGCGCAATGGCTGCTCCTCGATGGGCCCTTCTCAATCCAGAACGCCTCCAGCTGCTCCGTGAGCGCATTCTGGCTGGTTTCGGAGTTCTGCCCCTGGCTACACTGAGTGTGTCCTATACACTTTCTTTTCGCTTTGCGTATTTCACTTGCGTGCAACCTGTGATGTCTTGCATCCGCTGTCCTTTCACCTGGACCATGGATTATTGCCTCTCCAATACGTCGCTGTCTGTTCCGGATTTTGTTCAGTTGGTGGGTCCCTTAGAGGCCCATGAACGGGACTGTTCCGTTGCAGGCTGCATGACGCGTCCGGCCGCACTGGGGATTTTGGCACAATGGGATATCTGGGCGGCTGCTCAGAATCTCCTACAACAAAGCTATATTGAATATCACGCAAGCTGTCCCGCATTGCTTTTGGATGATCCATCCTCTGAGGAACATTCCTGCAGCTTTGATCTGTTGGACTGGATGGCATCTATGTTTTCTGACGGTTCCAATGATGTTCTTTTGGATGCTATCGCGTTTTTCTGCACTTACACGCTGTTGGACTGACGTGGACTGCCTCGCTGAATTTTTTTTTCCCTCTCTCCCGTTTCATGGTCCCTTGTGGGGCCTGTTTCCTCTAGTGACTGTTCTATTCTGCTCAGTCATTTTGAACTCTGTCTTAGTCCTTTGTCTTGGCCGATGGACTGTCCAGGGGAGGGTGTCTTGTGGTTTATGGCCTCTTGGCCTGCCTTGGTTGTCTTAGGCCTGTCTGCCATGCTGCTTTTCTTTGCACACGTTACTTTGAGCCGTTGTTCTATCGACCTCTGCTCTTGCCAAGTTATTTTAGCACTGTCTGCGTTTTCTATCTTTCACCTTTTCTCCTGTTCACTTTGGGCTCAGTCTGCACAACATGTACAAGGTCGAATAACAACGTTTCCTTGTTCTTGCTGATTTGGCCAGTCCTCGCACCTAGACATAACACTATGTACAGCTGCCATGGAGAAATTAGTGTGCTTTTAATATTGCGGTTTGCCCGCTCTAGACACACTTGGAGAAAACCTTTCCAGGGAGAAGAGCTGTGATTGTCTGCTGATGTAGTTTTGCATCGAGAGACTGAGGTATGGGGGTTCGCTAGTCAAAGCCCAGAGGTCTTCTATTTTTATAATAAACTAGCTTCCAGCACGGGGATTGTGGTAATGTTATTTAGACATATATCCACTGCTTTATGAGATGCTTTCCCCGTTTGTATTCTATGGAGTTGTAACTATGCTGATTATATTATTCTTATGCATTATGCTTATAGTACTGACACGTGTACTGTACCTTAGAGCACGTAAGTTGAAATAAACATTTTAAACTATACTGTGTCTCTTCTTACGCACGTTGTGGACAGGTACAAGTGAGTGACAAAAGAGTGTTCTTGCTTCTGCGAGTCCTGAGAGAGAGATACCGTGTTCTGGGTTGTCTAATCATTGGTACATTGTTGCTAATGGGACGCTAAGGCTAGTTGGGTTGGGGTTTTAGGTGCTAAGGTTTATGGTTGGCTCACCACTATATTCCGAGGTCCTATTATCCTGTGCATAGCTCTGTGTGTGCAGAATCCCTATAACAAGACATTGTCCGTGCAGGACCCTTCAGCCAGCACATTGCAACCCTCCTCCTTGCTATAAGTAGACCCATATCCACCAATCTACGGATCGCCTTGGGCAGCAACTTAGAGTATCCTAAAAGTGCCATAGCGGGGTCAGGGGTGAGCTCTGTATCGGTAATTGCACCTAGTTCCAAGAAGACTAAGCCCCAGAATTTCTGTATTACTGGACAATACCAAGCCAGGTGTATAAAATCTGCAGTTGGGGCGTGGCATCGGTCACACTCTGAACTGTCCCACAGGCCATACCGATGCAATCTCTCAGGGGTGTAATACACCCTATTCACAAACTTAAAATGTACCTGTCTATGCCTACCGTGTAGGGATATACGTTCAGTATTCGTGCAGCAATATGTCCACATTGCATCATCTATATTGCAGTGCATATCCCGCTGCCATGCAAGTCTAACCTTGGTATACTGGAACGCTCGCTGAGACATAGCTAACCTATAAATGTGAGAGACCGATTTACGCGGCGATGTAGCGCTGATGACATAGGACAACTCCGGCACCTCAGGGGGTTCCTGTAGATCATCACCTAGTATGCCACGCAGGGCCCTTCGCACCCTGTGAAACTGAAATCTTTGGAGGAAGGTGCCCTCCTCCACCGAGCACTCAACTGTTTCCCAAGTTTTTACCACCCGTCCTGAAATAAGTCTCCCGCCATTATGAGATTCAACATGCGCAGTACCTGTGTCACCCCTCTGTCCCTGCACAGTGGCAACCATCGGGTCCACTCGATTGGCATAGTCGGGGAATACAGCAGGGTCCCCGCACGCAGTTGCAATAGATGGTGCCATGCATGGCGTATCGAATTAATGGAATCCACTATCCCAGTGGTGCGATCCCTGGGCTCAAAGAGCATGGACGGAAGTGGGAGCGGAGCTGCAAACAGCTACTCCATACGGAGAAACGGAGTATCTGGCGAGCCGTGCATCCAGTGATATGCAAGCGCGCTTTGCGCCGCTCTATAATATAAATTCAAATCAGGTGCACCCAGACCCCCCATGTGATACGGTAGGGTAAGAATCTGCCATTTCACCCGCGCCTGTTTACCCGCCCAGGCCAGTTTTGTCATAGATTTATTAAGTCTGTGAAAGAAAGAGCTCAGGAGCACAATAGGAATATTTGTAAAGAGGAATAAGAAGTGGGGCAGTACCACCATCTTCTTAATAGAGATCCGGCCAAGCAGAGACAGCGGCAGCTTAATCCAAGCCTCTACATCCTCCTCAAGTTTGGCCACCGCTACGCCGTAATTTGCACGGAACACAATCTCCGAGTCCGTGTGGAGTTGAATGCCCAGGTAACGAACCGCATCCGTGGACCATATTATTGGGTAATCCCCCTCAAATCGGGTCGTGCCCGGGGTGAGCGGAAACATCGTCGTCTTAGACCAATTGACCCTTAATCCCGACAAGGCACCAAAATGCACCACCTCCCGAAGGACAGGGGAGAGATTGTTCTCCGGATCACGTACATACAGAAGTGTATCATCCGCGTAGGTGGACACCACTAGCTCATACGTAGGAAATCGTACGCCCCTACCACTATGATACTCTCTTAAGGCACACGCCAGGGGTTCGGCAATCAGTGCGTACTGGAGAGGGGACAATGGGCAACCCTGCCTCGTACCCCTAGAGATGGCAATAGCGTCCGTAACCAGGTTACCTACTTGTACTCTCGCCTGAGGTGCGCTATACAATACCCCAAGCATTTGGAGGAAAACTGGTCCCAATCCCATCCTAGACAGCACCCGTCGCATGAAGGGCCACTCAACGGAGTCGAAGGCCTTCTCCATGTCTAGGAAGACCGCAACCGCCTTGGTGTTCTGATTAATATGCTGTATGGCACCAAACACCGTGCGAAGATTATATGTAAGGTTCCTGTCCGGGACAAATCCCGCCTGCTCGGGTGCCACCAATATTGAAGCCAATGGGGCTAAGTGGTTTGCTAGTATCTTAGCGAATAACTTGGTGTCCACGTTAAGCAGCGAGAGCGGTCGGTATGACCCACACTCATCTGCAGGTTTGCCCGGTTTAGGGATGGCGACAATAATCGCTTCCCTCATTGTCTGCGGCATTGTGCCCGATTCGCACATATCGTCAAAGAGTGCCATGAGGTGCGGAAGCAATAAATCTACATATGCTTTATAAAAGCTGTAGGAGAGTAGGATCTGCCTCTTATGTTGCCCCCACTTTTTTTCTGATGTTAGCACTGGTTTCTGGCTATAGTCTGGCTGGGTCCCTGCCAATCAGGGCCCCAGCCTCTCTGTTCTCTCTAAACGACATGGAGTGCACTCTAGGTGCACTAGTGATTGGATACTGTGGTGCCTTATGAGTCCCTAGTATATGGTACCTTAGGTGCCAAGGGCATAGGTACTTCACAGGCCTACCAGGGGCTGCAGCATGTGTTATGCCACCCCTGGGAAGCAGTCTAAATCTGACACCACAGGCCTGCTACTGCAGCCTGGGTGAGGTGGTGCTAGCACCCCTCACTGAGATATAGGTTTCCTATATCTCTCCTGCACACACATATAAACCTATCAGTCACCCCTAAGGCAGGCCCTATCAATCCTGAGGGCAGGGTGCTTGGCTTCTATGTGAGGGGGTGCCTCTGCCTGAGCAGGGCCCCTCTGCAGCTCTCAGAGTCTATTCTCTGGTGCTGTTTGTGGATGCGGTTAAACCATATACTATTTAAGTGCATTATATCCTCGCGGTAAATGCTAACTTTGGAATGGCTGCATCAAAACATGTCGTGTTTGGTGTCAAACATCTTGGAATACTACCCCCCGCCAATCTTGGCGGCGGGGGTAGCATTCCACCCTTCTAGAGGGATAAGACATGTACCTGCTGTGGAAACGCGGTAGAATCCTAAAGAGCCCTGGCATCACAAAATGGATGCCACCAGTCACAGACACTGGGCTGCCCTCCTGCTGATGACCGAAACTCGCAGTGGAGGAAGCCCAACAATAGGCATCCTGTCACAGGGAGGTGTAACCACCTTCCAGACAGGGTTTAGTGTATTGGGGCTGGGTGGGTGCACTCTTAGAGTGCTTTGAAGTCCTGCACTGGGGGAGCAGAAGGCTCCTCTGTGCATATGCCAGTTCAAACCAGCTCAGGGGCTACCTGCCCCTGCTCTGGCGCGAAACTGGACAAAGGGAAGTGGGTGTAGCCACCCCCTCCCTTGACCCTCCCATAGGTGGGGTCATAGAGCTAGTCCATCCCCTCTTTTTAGTATAAGAGGGGGAACCTTGCCATTGCAAAGCAGATAACCCCTGGACGACGCTCTACAGAAGAATCCTGGCCCTTCGACGTTCCACTACCTTTGGAAGACAGAAGAATCTCCCTTGGAGTCAAGGAGTGACTCCCCTGCTTGGCAGGCACCAAAAACGACAACGACGGTCGCAAACTACGCCGCTCCCGCCGGAGTCCGAAGTCCCTGCAGCCCAAGAAGTGGATTTCCTGACCTCTCCCAGGCCATCGTGAGTCCCCAGCGAAGCTGAGGCAAGTGGACCCCACGAGTAACGAGGAACCGCGACCCCTGGGTACCGTGCACTATTGTCGAGTGCAACCCCTTCACAACGTTCTACGAACTTGTGCTTTGGACCACGTGTGGTCCCGACCTCCAGCAGGAATCCCTCCGAAGATCAGAGGCCTACACCGTCCCGAGTGACCGTGGGCCCCTGTTGAGTGATTCCGCCCGAGGTGTCTTCGCGATCCCTTGCCCGCTGGCTTGTGGGTCCCCAGAAGACTTCTTAAAGAAACCAAAGGGCTCCCCTGGTTGCTCCAGGCCTGCCCTGACTTACCCTCGCTGGGTGAGTCCCTCAGACCTTGCTGGTCTGCGCCATCGACTTTTCTTCATCTCTCCGAGACTTGCTGCTGCCAAGGCTTGTTGGCTCCTATCGAGTTGCCGACACCGCAGTCAGCTGCAGACGTCGAGGCACACACCGAATCCAGCTCCTGGTCGTCGTCGACACCTCCTGGACCACGTGGCTGAAGAGTCAAGGCACCCACAACCGACCTGAATCAACCAACGACGGTGGGCATCCATCTTCCTTGCCCCGGGTCACTGCCAAGTGACTTTGAACACTGTCCCCTCTGCTTTCAGGTCATCCTTCTTCAGAATCCAGGCTTGGATTCCACCGGACACTTCTTCAGCTCCCGCAAGCAGCAAGTCTTCTTTGTTCGCCATTGAAAACGACGCCGCGACCCGACACCAAAGGACACCTGTGCACCCGGCTTCCCTGGGTGAGGTAACTCCAGCACTACGGTGCTCCTGTGGGTGTGGGCCCTAGAACTACTTACCCTGTAAGTGACTTGCTTGTAGGTTCTCCCGAAGTATCCTAAAACTCTTTATTTCCAACCGCGACTTGCCCCATTGAAGTTAACGGCGATTCGCGCCTGTGTATCCACACTGCACGCGTCCCCCGTGGGTCCTTTACTTACCTGCCTTGGGTGGTTTTGTGAGGCCCCAGCACTTCTGAAGGCCCTAGGCCTTGTCTCCCTGCAAGTCGTTGTTTCTAAGTCTCTTACTTAGTATATGGTCTGGTACGCCCCTAGGGCCCCAGCCATATTTTGTGCTTAACTTATTGTGAAACGTTGATTTGTGCATATGTTTGTCTTCTAATCTCATAAAGAGATTAGTAGAGAGTTATTTAGAAATAAATACATATATATTTGATATATATACCTGTGTGGTGTCTTTTCATTTGGTGATTCAAGAGATTATATGGTAAAACAAGCTGCTTTACATTCCTCCGAGACTTAGCCTGAAGGCTGCTCTCCACAGCTACCACTAGGATAGCTTTCTTTAAAAGGTTGTCTTAAACCTATCTACCATAAGAGTCGATTTGCCCTGGTGCAAGGTGTCCACTTTAATTAGTGAACAGCATATACCAGGCCAACTTCTCACATTGGTGGGCAGCGTGTGGGATTCCAGCTTGCCATTGTTTTACCAGAAAATCTCTATTTGAATTACTAACTGAAAACCATTATAGGTACTCAAGGTACATATAAAGTCAAGCTTAGTATCAATAAGTTCTACTGAACTTAGAGCTGTGTGCCAAGGGATAGCACACCCTTTCCACAGCTCAAGCTAGGATCAGTAGGCCACAAACTAGTGTAGGTAGTACAACACTGCACAACACTAGAATGTCCTTAAAGGGTGGACCCAGTGGATCCACTCAGCCTCAGTATAAGGACATGGCTTTCTCTGACTTGAGAGCCATGTGTGTTGACAGACACCTGAGGATAGGACAGAGTCCCTCAACCCTGCACCTGATAGATCTGCTGACAGCAGATGACCTGAGATTGGCTCTAGGAGCTAAAGGGTTTGAATCAGTGGGTGGGTCAGTCATAGTATCTGGGTCAGATGATGAAAATCAGAATGACCAAGACTCTGTGATTGAAGGGCCAGGCTCCAAGGGGCCTGAAAAGGACAGAGGAATTCTCCCTAAGAGAACTGACAGAGAGGAGGAGAGGCACAGATCCCCTTCCAGGGAATCTGACCACTCTTATCACTCTGGCAGAGAATTTGTCCAGCAGAGGAGCTCATACTTTTCCTTAAGAGAGACCTCCTCTGAGAGAAGGTGCAAACTGCTCCAGTATGAGGAAGCCAGAGTGGCCCTCAGAACCAAGCAGTTGGCACTGGATAGGGAAGCCCTGGAGATCCAGAGAGCTTCTAGAAAAGAGGGGTTAGAACCCCCTGGTGGCAGCAACAGTGTCCCTAGAGGCAGAGAATATATTCCTGACCATAGGAACCTGAGCAAGGTTGTTCCTCCCTACCAGAGTGGGGATGATATCCACAAGTGGATAACTGCTATGGAGAGGGCCTGTAGAGTACAGCAGGTCCCCCAAAAGCAGTGGGCAGCAATCTTGTGGCTCTCCTTTTCAGATAAAGGAAGAGACAAGCTCCTCACTGTTAGAGAGGAGGATGCTGATGATTATGAGGTCCTGAAGAGTGCACTGATAGATGGGTTTGGCTTAACCACTGAGCAGTACAGGTTAAAGTTCAGAGATACCCAGAAGGCACAGACTCAGGACTGGACTGACTTTGTTGATTGTGCAACCAAGGCTCTAGAGGGTTGGCTGGTTGGCAGTAGGGTTACTGATTTCAAGGGATTGTATAATCTGATGATGAGAGAACAGATCCTAAATAATTGCCAGAACCAGTTGTTGCATCAGTACCTGGTGGACTCTGATCTGACCTCTCCCCAAGAATTGGGAAAGAAGGCAGACAAATGGGTCAGAACCAGGGTGAGGCAGAAAACCCAGAACCAAGGGGGTGACACTAAGAAGCAAGATCCTAAAGGCTCTGAGAAAGGTGGGGATAAGTCAAAAGACCAGAAGTCTTCACAAGGGCCCCAAAAATCTGCATCTGGTGGGGAGTCACAGTCCAACAAGGGAAAAGGCCAAAAGAAGCCCTGGTGCAAATTCTGTAAACAGAAAGGGCACTGGACTTCTGATTGTACCAAGTCCAAAGACCAAACCACCACCACTCCTGCCCCTAAGGCAACTGTGCCCCCTAGCTCAGCTACTGGTGGAGGTGGTACGCAGAATAAGGGTGTAGTAGGGTTGACCCTGGGTTCTGAAGTGGATTCTGACCTAGTCAGAGTGACCACTCAGGCAATGCTGATTTGTGAGGGAAACATTGATATGTCCTTCCTAGTAAGCCCCAGTAATCTGGGCAAGTACAAACAGCAGCCTTTGATAAATGGCAAACAGGCTTTGGCATTTAGGGACACAGGTGCTAGTGTCACCATGGTGGCAGAGGACCTAGTGGACCCTGGACAGATCATCCTGGGTGAAATGTACCAGGTGACCAATGCAAGCAATGTCCAGACCAACCATAGTCTGGCAGTTGTGAATTTCTCCTGGGGAGGGGTAACTGGCCTCAAGAAGGTTGTAGTCAGTGCAGACCTCCCTGTAGAATGTCTATTGGGCAATGATCTAGAGACTTCAGCCTGGTCTGAAGTAGAGTTATGGACTCATGCTGAGATGTTGGGCATCCCTGCAGAGGTATTTGCTGTGACCAGGTCACAAGCAAGAATGCATGACACTGAACCAGCTCTGGATCCTGGAACAATGGACCAGATGCTTCCCAAGAGGAGGAGCAGTAGGGTTAAGGCAGTGCCTTCCCCTCTGTCTCAGATCAAGGATTCACTTCCAGAGGGAGGTGAAGCAGAACCTGAAGAAGGAACTGCCCCAGAGGGACTTGAACCTGACCAGGTTGAGTTCTTGGGGGCAGGGGGCCCTTCCAGGGAAGATCTGAGTAAGGAGCAACAGTGCTGCCCCTCTCTTGAACCCCTCAGACAGCAGGCTGCTGCTGAGGCTGCTGGGAGTGCTAGTGGGTCCCATAAAGTTTATTGGGATGAGGGACTCCTATATTCTGAGGGTAGAGACCCAGCCCCTGGAGCCACCAGGAGGTTGGTAATACCTCAGAAGTTTAGGGGTTCCTCTTGACCTTAGCACATGATATCCCTTTAGCAGGTCACTTGGGCCAAAACAAGACCTGGGACAGGCTTGTTCCACATTTTCATTGGCCACATATGTCAGAGGACACAAAGGAGTTTTGTCGCTCCTGTGTCACTTGCCAAGCCAGTGGTAAGGCAGGTGGCACAACAAAGGCCCCCCTGATACCACTACCTGTGGTGGGGGTACCCTTTGAAAGGGTAGGGATTGACATTGTTGGTCCCCTTGACCCTCAGACTGCATCTGGGCACAGATTTATCCTGGTGGTAGTGGATCATGCCACCAGGTACCCAGAGGCAATTCCTCTGAGGACCACCACAGCACCTGTGGTGGCAAGAGCCCTCATTGGAGTTTTCTCCAGAGTGGGTTTTCCAAAGGAGGTCATTTCTGACAGAGGTACCAACTTCATGTCAGGATATCTGAAAGCAATGTGGAAGGAGTGTGGTGTAACTTATAAGTTCACCACCCCCTATCACCCACAATGCAATGGTTTAGTTGAACGCTTCAACAAAACCTTGAAAGGAATGATTAAAGGACTCCCAGAGAAGCTTAGGCGGAAATGGGACCTTCTTCTTCCTTGCCTGTTGTTTGCCTACAGAGAGGTTCCACAGAAGGGGGTTGGTTACAGCCCATTTGAGCTTCTGTTTGGGCATCCTGTGAGAGGTCCACTATGTTTGGTAAAAGAGGGCTGGGAGTTACCTCTCAAGCCCCCAAACAAGATGTGATGGACTATGTACTTGGTCTCCGCTCCCGGATGGCAGAGTACATGAAAAAGGCAACCAAAAACCTGGAGGCCAGCCAAGAATTGCAAAAAGCTTGGCATGACCAAAGGCTGTGCTGACTGTATACCAGCCAGGACAGAAAGTGTGGGTGTTGGAGCCTGTGGCCCCAGCAGCCCTCCAGGACAAGTGGAGTGGCCCCCATACAATAGTTGAACAGAAGGGAGAAGTCACCTATCTGGTGAATCTTGGAACTCCCAGGAGCCCCCTAAGGGTGCTTCATGTCAACAGATTAAAGCCATATGTTGACAGGGCTGACATGGGCTTGCTCATGGCAACTGATGAGGACCAGGAGGAGGAGAGTGACCCTCTCCCTGACCTGCTCTCTCAGAACCCTGATGATGGGTCAGTAGATGGTGTTGCTTTGGCAAGCAGCCTCACTGACCATCAGCAAACTGAGTGCAGACAAGTTCTGCAACAGTTTAGACATATGTTTAGCCTGACCCCTAGTCAGACTACCTGGTGCACCCATGAGGTGGACACTGGGGACAGTCTGCCTGTCAAGAATAAAATCTACAGGCAACCTGACCATGTCAGGGACTGTATCAGGACTGAAGTCCAGAAAATGTTGGAGTTAGGCGTGATTGAGCCTTCAGATAGCCCTTGGGCTAGCCCAGTAGTCCTGGTACCCAAACCTCATACCCAGGGTGGTAAGAAAGAAATGAGGTTTTGTGTAGACTACAGAGGCCTCAATGCAGTCACTAGGACTGATGCCTATCCCATACCAAGGGCAGATGAGCTGATTGATACTTTGGCCTCAGCCAAGTATCTAAGCACATTTGACCTAACAGCTGGCTACTGGCAAATCAGATTAGCTGATGATGCAAAAGCCAAAACAGCATTTTCGACCCCTGGTGGGCACTACCACTTTGTGGTGATGCCCTTTGGATTGAAAAATGCACCTGCCACTTTTCAGAGGTTGGTGAATAAAGTTCTGGCAGGGATGGAAACTTATTGCTCAGCTTATCTAGATGATATTGCTGTCTTTAGTTCCTCCTGGCAGGATCACCTGGTCCACCTCAGAAATGTTTTGGAGGCCCTGCAGAAAGCAGGCCTCACTATCAAGGCCACCAAGTGCCAGATAGGGCAGAGTCAGGTTGTGTACCTGGGCCACCTTGTAGGTGGAGGCCAGGTTCAGCCTTTGCAGAGCAAAATCCAAACCATACTGGAATGGGTTGCTCCAACCACCCAGACACAGGTGAGAGCCTTCTTAGGCCTGACTGGGTACTATAGGAGGTTTGTCAAGGGATATGGATCTATAGTGACCCCCTTGAATGATCTTACCTCTAAGAAAATGCCAAAAAAGGTTCAGTGGACAGCTAGCTGTCAAAAGGCATTTGAAGACCTAAAGCAGGCCATGTGCACTGCCCCCATCTTACAGAGTCCAGACTACACCAAAAAGTTCATTGTCCAAACAGATGCTTCTGAGCTGGGTGTGGGAGCTGTACTGTCTCAACTGAATGATGAAGGTCAAGACCAGCCAGTAGCTTTTATTAGCAGAAGGCTGACCCCTAGAGAGAAACGTTGGTCAGCTATAGAGAGGAGGCCTTTGCTGTGGTATGGGCCCTGAAGAAGCTGAGGCCATACTTGTTTGGTACTCACTTCATAGTTCAGACTGACCACAAGCCCCTCCTATGGCTAAAGCAGATGAAAGGTGAAAACCCAAAACTTTTGAGGTGGTCCATTTCCCTACAGGGGATGGACTATACAGTGGAACATAGGCCTGGGACCCAACATGCCAATGCAGATGGACTCTCAAGGTATTTCCACTTTGAACACGAAGACTCAACTGGTCAAGGTTAGTTTAGTGTCCCTACGTTTGGGGGGGTTGTGTAGGAGAGTAGGATCTGCCTCTTATGTTGCCCCCACTTTTTTTCTGATGTTAGCACTGGTTTCTGGCTATAGTCTGGCTGGGTCCCTGCCAATCAGGGCCCCAGCCTCTCTGTTCTCTCTAAACGACATGGAGTGCACTCTAGGTGCACTAGTGATTGGATACTGTGGTGCCTTATGAGTCCCTAGTATATGGTACCTTAGGTGCCAAGGGCATAGGTACTTCACAGGCCTACCAGGGGCTGCAGCATGTGTTATGCCACCCCTGGGAAGCAGTCTAAATCTGACACCACAGGCCTGCTACTGCAGCCTGGGTGAGGTGGTGCTAGCACCCCTCACTGAGATATAGGTTTCCTATGTCTCTCCTGCACACACATATAAACCTATCAGTCACCCCTAAGGCAGGCCCTATCAATCCTGAGGGCAGGGTGCTTGGCTTCTATGTGAGGGGGTGCCTCTGCCTGAGCAGGGCCCCTCTGCAGCTCTCAGAGTCTATTCTCTGGTGCTGTTTGTGGATGCGGTTAAACCATATACTATTTAAGTGCATTATATCCTCGCAGTAAATGCTAACTTTGGAATGGCTGCATCAAAACATGTCGTGTTTGGTGTCAAACATCTTGGAATACTACCCCCCGCCAATCTTGGCGGCGGGGGTAGCATTCCACCCTTCTAGAGGGATAAGACATGTACCTGCTGTGGAAACGCGGTAGAATCCTAAAGAGCCCTGGCATCACAAAATGGATGCCACCAGTCACAGACACTGGGCTGCCCTCCTGCTGATGACCGAAACTCGCAGTGGAGGAAGCCCAACAATAGGCATCCTGTCACAGGGAGGTGTAACCACCTTCCAGACAGGGTTTAGTGTATTGGGGCTGGGTGGGTGCACTCTTAGAGTGCTTTGAAGTCCTGCACTGGGGGAGCAGAAGGCTCCTCTGTGCATATGCCAGTTCAAACCAGCTCAGGGGCTACCTGCCCCTGCTCTGGCGCGAAACTGGACAAAGGGAAGTGGGTGTAGCCACCCCCTCCCTTGACCCTCCCATAGGTGGGGTCATAGAGCTAGTCCATCCCCTCTTTTAGTATAAGAGGGGGAACCTTGCCATTGCAAAGCAGATAACCCCTGGACGACGCTCTACAGAAGAATCCTGGCCCTTCGACGTTCCACTACCTTTGGAAGACAGAAGAATCTCCCTTGGAGTCAAGGAGTGACTCCCCTGCTTGGCAGGCACCAAAAACGACAACGACGGTCGCAAACTACGCCGCTCCCGCTGGAGTCCGAAGTCCCTGCAGCCCAAGAAGTGGATTTCCTGACCTCTCCCAGGCCATCGTGAGTCCCCAGTGAAGCTGAGGCAAGTGGACCCCACGAGCAACGAGGAACCGCGACCCCTGGGTACCGTACACTATTGTCGAGTGCAACCCCTTCACAACGTTCTACGAACTTGTGCTTTGGACCACGTGTGGTCCCGACCTCCAGCAGGAATCCCTTCGAAGATCAGAGGCCTACACTGTCCCGAGTGACCGTGGGCCTCTGTTGAGTGATTCCGCCCGAGGTGTCTTCGCGATCCCTTGCCCGCTGGCTTGTGGGTCCCCAGAAGACTTCTTAAAGAAACCAAAGGGCTCCCCTGGTTGCTCCAGGCCTGCCCTGACTTACCCTCGCTGGGTGAGTCCCACAGACCTTGCTGGTCTGCGCCATCGACTTTTCTTCATCTCCCCGAGACTTGCTGCTGCCAAGGCTTGTTGGCTCCTATCGAGTTGCCGACACCGCAGTCAGCTGCAGACGTCGAGGGACACACCGAATCCAGCTCCTGGTCATCGTCGACACCTCCTGGACCACGTGGCTGAAGAGTCAAGGCACCTGCAACCGACCTGAATCAACCGACGACGGTGGGCATCCATCTTCCTTGCCCCGGGTCACTGCCTAGTGACTTTGAACACTGTCCCCTCTGCTTTCAGGTCATCCTTCTTCAGAATCCAGGCTTGGATTCCACCGGACACTTCTTCAGCTCCCGCAAGCAGCAAGTCTTCTTTGTTCGCCATTGAAAACGACGCCGCGACCCGACACCAAAGGACACCTGTGCACCCGGCTTCCCTGGGTGAGGTAACTCCAGCACTACGGTGCTCCTGTGGGTGTGGGCCCTAGAACTACTTACCCTGTAAGTGACTTGCTTGTAGGTTCTCCCGAAGTATCCTAAAACTCTTTATTTCCAACCGCGACTTGCCCCATTGAAGTTAACGGCGATTCGCGCCTGTGTATCCACACTGCACGCGTCCCCCGTGGGTCCTTTACTTACCTGCCTTGGGTGGTTTTGTGAGGCCCCAGCACTTCTGAAGGCCCTAGGCCTTGTCTCCCTGCAAGTCGTTGTTTCTAAGTCTCTTACTTAGTATATGGTCTGGTACGCCCCTAGGGCCCCAGCCATATTTTGTGCTTAACTTATTGTGAAACGTTGATTTGTGCATATGTTTGTCTTCTAATCTCATAAAGAGATTAGTAGAGAGTTATTTAGAAATAAATACATATATATTTGATATATATACCTGTGTGGTGTCTTTTCATTTGGTGATTCAAGAGATTATATGGTAAAACAAGCTGCTTTACATTCCTCCGAGACTTAGCCTGAAGGCTGCTCTCCACAGCTACCACTAGGATAGCTTTCTTTAAAAGGTTGTCTTAAACCTATCTACCATAAGAGTCGATTTGCCCTGGTGCAAGGTGTCCACTTTAATTAGTGAACAGCATATACCAGGCCAACTTCTCACAAAAGCTCACTGTCCAGCCATCCGCCCCAGGTGCACTTGCAGCTTTCATCCCCGACAAGGCCAGCAAAAGTTTGTCCCGCTCTATTGATCTCATAAGGAACTCCCTATGCTCGTTTGTGAGGAACGGTAGTTTGATATGCTCTAGGTAGTCCAAGATGTCATCCTCCGAGCCCATAGATCGGGCAGTATAGAGGTCCGAGTAGTATTGTTTGAACCTGTCAGCTATATCGGACTCCACAGTTAACGTCACTCCCTCTGCAGACTTCAGTTCCGGTATCATAGTTTTGCTACGCTTAGCCTCCATCATCCTAGCCAGTACCGAGCCAGGTCTGTCCCCTTCTCCATAAACCCGAGCTGTGGCATATTTACCTAGATGCTTAATTTCACTGTCTGCCACTTCCTGATATTCCCCCAGCACGACTTTAATTTCACCCGTTAGCGCCTCATTCCCGTCCGCTAATACATTTTTTTCTAAGCCTTGCAACCTCTTTTCCAAGTCTGCCAGCCTCTTCCGAATTGAGCGGAGTATCCCCGAGTGCTTAGCCATAGCCACCCCACGAATGTATACTTTAAATGCCTCCCAGACCGTCTGGAAGCTGTCCACCGATCCCACATTGATATTGAAAAAGGTGTCGATCGCCTCAGCTAGCTCCTCTTTAAAAAGAGGGTCCAGTAGCGAAAAGGGGGGGAACCGCCACGTAAACGGCGGGATAACCCTCGTGGGCGTCGCCACCTCCAGCAGCAGTGGCGAGTGATCAGATAAAGTGCGCTGGAGTATCGAGCACCCCCGAACTTGCGGCAGGAGCGACAAGGAGATGAACAAGTAATCAATACGCGTGTGTAGATTGTAGTAAGCAGAATAATGTGTGCAACCTCCTCTTCCCGGGTGGAGCTGTCTCCATATATCACTAAGCGACAAACATGTCATAGCGCTCTCCAGCGTTCTAGCCACTGCTGATGGCTTCCTAATCATGCCCCCCAACCTGTCCAAGCCCGGGTCCCGAACTAGGTTAAAGTTGCCTCCCCAGAGGTAACTCGCATCAGGGTATCTGTTCACTGTGTCTGACAACATCGCGTAAAACTCCGGGCAGTCATAATTAGGACCATAAACGTTCACTAAAATAAGGTCAGTGCCCCTGCCCTGACACATGGAGATCACAAAACGGCCTTCCTTGTCCGAGTCCAACTGTGCCAGCGTGAAGTCAGACCTAGGGTTAACCCAAGTCAACACCCCTCGGGCGTGCGTCGTAAAGCCTGAGACATTAATATTGCCCTGCAGCCCTCTGCATCTCAACATAGCGCTATCCAATGGGAGGTGCGTTTCCTGTATAAGGGCCACATCAACCTTCTGCCTGTTCAGATAATTCAATACTTTTCGCACTTTACGGTGGTCGTTGAGCCCTCTCACGTTCCACGTCAGTGCGCGGATGGAGTCCATTGACCTGCAAGTAGGTCCCTCACCCGGTACCATCATTGCGTGTATCTAGATCCTTGTTGCTTACCGACCATTGCATCAAATATACATCGCACCCGCCACATGGGAACCAATAAAAAACAGAAAACAATTCAAACTGTAAAACTACACCCTCCCCCCTGCCACCCCCCACCCACGCCAGACCCCCAACTTGGTCGCATGATATCCCTAAGGTTTCCCAATCTACACCCCCCACCCCACCCCAAACCAACAAGCATCACCCCTGTGTGTTTCACGCGTGGGCAGAGGTCACTCATCTGCTGTGAATAGCAGCAGTAGCATGTAACCACCTCTCACCCCGCAAATCGTCCCATTCGTACTTACAGCATCTCGCTTCTTTAGCCCGAGCGGCTAAAAGATATCTATCGGTGTGCAGCAAACTCCCACTCCGGGCCTCAGTCAGTAGCTCACCCAGCCTCACCACCGTCACCAGCAAGCAAACTCTCTGCGCCCCTATTTTAGCCACTCTCGGCGCCCCCCCCCAGCAACGCCCGCACTCCACACTGTCAGTTAACCATAATCATCTTAGTGGGGTGCTCCCCACCCCCCTCTAGGTAGTAAAAAACAGCCCCGGGTAAAGCCCTATGCGTATCCTATGCAGCCCTCATAATAGACGGCCACCCCTATGCTAGCCCAGCGGGGACTAAGGCCCCCCCAGGGACTCACCCATACCCTTAGCTTCATGGGAACACACCCTCACACCGTGTCCAGCAACTGCTCACTCTGCTCAGTCCTGTTCATCCAGGGTTCCCCCCGCTGCCTCATCCAGCAGGTGCCGCTCCGGACTTTGATGCCGCACTTTCGTCCAATCCTTCAGGGCCTTCTGTAGGGCTTTTGGATCTACAAAGATGTGTGACCGACCCTGTAGATTGACCCGCAGTTTAGCTGGGTAGAGCATGGCATAGTCTATCCCCAGGTCACATAGCTGCTTTTTCATTGGAACAAACTGCCGGCGAGCCTCCTGGACACGTATAGTGAAATCTGGGAAGAGAGATATCGTGGAGCCTTCGAATGACAAGGATTTCTTTTCCCTGGCCACCCGCAGGGCAGCATCTCTGTCCCGATAATTAAGTAGTTTTGCAATTATCGGTTGCGGCGGTGCCCCCGGGGGCAGGCGAGGCCCCAGGGATCGATGCGCCCTTTCCACCACAAACATAGGGGAGAAAACCTCCTCACCCAGCAGCGCAACCAGCAGCTTCTCGGTGAATTGTTCCATGTTTCCCACCTGGGTGGACTCCGGAAGGCCAATAATCCTGAGATTGCAACGATGAGAACGCGCCTCCAAGTCTTCCGTTTTGTCTTGAAGGACGCGCATTACTCGCCCAAGTTGTTTATGCTCTGTGTCTAGTGTAGTGTGCGCCTCCTCCACCTCAGTAATCCTCCGTTCTGACATGTCCAGCCGCTCTGCATGCTTATCTACTCGCTCCGCCATTCTATCCATTCGGTAGGACAGCGCATCCATTTTTGTCCCCAGTGCCGCAATACTGCCCTGCAAGTTCTTTTCCATGGTCAGGAGTAGTTCGTGGATATCCGAGTGTGGACCATCGACCGCAGGCGCCGTCTCCTCCGTTGGCCCTCTTGCCGTGGCATCTTGGGATCTCGACCGCTTCTGGTCAAATGAAAGTTTGGGCTGTGCTTTGTCCACCTTGCCCATCGTCGCAGTTATCGGTGTCCGCCAGCCAGGGGGTTACTCCACCCCACTGCTATCTGCGGCCGCAGGTACCACCACGGAACGCCGAGGGCGCCGCTCACCGCAATTTATATCCCCCTGCGGGGAGTGTCCACCACAAACTCCACTCTAACCCACGTTTAAGGGAGACCAGTCGTCCCCCCAGTCGGGGCGCTTCGATCACTCAGCCGAAAGGGGGGTCCCCAGCGCCTCTTCGCGCTCCCAATACGTCAGTCCTCCGGTAGGCCGCAACCTGCACTCTCACGCTAAGGGCAGGGGACCTGGGGAGCCACCCCGCACCGCACCCCCCAAGTCACTGAGACGTGCCACACTCTTCCTGAAAGCAGCACACGGTCTCCTTACCCCTCCGCTGGGGTGCAATACGTTTCCTCTGCTCCAGGTGCAGCTGTTATCTGGGCCACCCAGCGCAACCCCTGGTTAGCAGGACCACCAGACCGGAATCTTTCCCCAGGGCCCCCAGGCTAAGCGTCGCTCCGATTCGGTGCCGCTCCTCACTGCCCCTCCACCTACTCCGGGTCAGGAAGCCTCTCAGCTGCCATGGCCGCCACCAGACTGCATTGCCTGTGTCCTCGTTGCAACGCTGGGGCGAGCTGCGCCGTACCTTTTCACCACGCCGCAGCTGACCTTCCACCAATGCGGCGCCCGAATCCAACACTCTCCAGGGGGCACCAAGCACCACCAAACAGTGGGCGCGACTGACTCCCCAGGCCTCCGCTACACTGTTCGCTGCCCCTGCGCCGCCGCTCCGCGCAGGCAGCCCGCCTGCGCCGATCTGGATCACGCGAGCCCAATGCTTCTGGGCTCGCAACGTGAGGAGCTTCAGTTGCTCGCAGCTCCGCCGATCCCTCAGAGAAAATGACCGCAAAACCAGCCGCCACACTCCCCGTGCGTGCTGATGACAGAGGCTTGGCTGCCTCACGGTGATACTGGCGAGATACTGCCGGATAGATGCCGGATCGTGTGACGATATTACGGAGCTAAAGGCTCAAGCGGCAATCTTGGTCGCGAGCAAGCTCCGCCCCATTTCATTTGCATAGTTATAGGAGCACAGATTTGTCAAACCTTTTTCGGGGGGCTGCTGAGCCACAGCAATGGGTGTTGGGGTTATTTGCCTCTGATGTCCAAAGATCTGCCCTACATAGCAATGCATACTGGGCCACGTACAACCTTTTTGATGACTTGACTCTCAGTGGTAGTGATGGCATGGAGGCACAGGCTTCTTAAGGTGGCTATTGGGGTATACAACAGGCTCAAGACTAAACAGACACCAAACAGCACAAGAACCTGATTGTCCAGCCCACTGGTTATTTCTGTTAAAAGAAAATGACCTTAATATACAGTATATCATAATACTACACTCTACTCAAAAATATTAGCTACTCAGGAGTCTCTGGGGCAGGGTTATGCTCTGTCTACCCCCTTCCACCATCCTTTATTCTAAAGATAGCCCAGTGTGGCCTTCAGCACAAGTGCAATGTTTCACACTTTGTCTGATAATAACAGACAAATCTCTCAATGTTTGTCCCACCCATGTTAGAGATATGAGGTAGGTCTTGAGTAACTCTCCTGCTCTTCCTGGTTTTCCCACAGTCATTGAAAGAAGTGCTGGCCGCAGGCCTGTGGTGTGGCTGCACCGTGCCTTGGTGGGGACATGGGTCGCAGCAGTGGTAGTGGGCTGCTGTCCTCAGGCATCAGCTGTCGTCTGGGAAGCATGGTCGTTGACGATGGATGGGCCCACAAATTGCTGTCCAGGCCACCTCCTAGACTGTGGGAGTAGGCTGAGTCTGCTGCTTAATCCTCCCTGCTCAGTATGGTGAAGAGGTCTGCTTCTGGGTGAAGGTTTGGCAATGTCAGTTGAGTCACTTCAAGGCACTGCAATAGTGGCGCACTCTCAGGTGCTATGATACATATCTACGTTCATCAGTCTGCAGAGGTAGTCGATGGAAATCACAAGATACTGAACTACTGCAGAAGCACAGACAGAATCTAATGATGATATAACAGACAGATCATCTGAGTGCTATGTGGAACTCGGGGAGGAGTAGATAGTAGAGGTATAGGAAAGAATTGAAACAATTTACACTACAAAAGAGACTTGAAAAAATATCAAACAAGACCCTCTTGATGAATCCACTGTTCTCATATAAGATGATGATACTCAAACTTTGAGACACGGAGTAGAGAAACATGCCACAATAGTACTACCTTGTAGGGAATTGCAAGAGGATCTCTTTAGCCATAGAGATAAATGTGAATGATCAGGAGAACTCAAAGACCTGGAGAACTCAAGACTAATCATATAATTCAACCCTCTGAGTTTCAAAATAGACTGGCACAACCAGAGTTGACGGAAGCAACACTCTATTTGTAAGATCTTTAGAAATTAGAGATCCACTGAGACTCAGATCAATGACATAATCGTTCACCTACTTGATAAAAAATACTCCTCAAAAACATAATCTGTATCTAAGAAGCTTACTACTTCTACCCCTCTGAATATGAAAAACAGGCTAGTCATCAGAACTAGAATGACAAGATTCAATTGTTAGAGCCAAGAAGTCCATACCACATGCAAGAATAAAATAAATTGTCACCTGCAACAGCTGCAGCACAAAGACACACCCACGAGCAATTGCACAAAGGTTTGGGAAGAGGACTCAAGATTTAGACTGCTGTACCAGTCCATGGACTCCCTGGGAAATAAGCAAACTAGAAGAACCAAACTTTGAAAACAGGATATTCTGAGCTACATTTGCCAAACAAAAAGGACATGCAGGAAAACTCAAAAGGAGGTGCAGTCAAGAGGAAAAAATCTGTATATGCTCCTGGAAAAGTCCTATGCAAAAAGACAGTTAAGAGCAATGCTAAGATAAGTAATGTTGAGAAAATCAATGTAGTCACGGCATTCTTCAAATTTTGATTTCTTCAGTGAAAAAGGTAGATGACACTCTAAGAAAGACAGAAGCCCTTGCAGAGGTCTGTTGTACAGTAGAGGGCAGAGCTACTTAGCTACTTAGCTCAAAGATATTGTGAACAGTGACTTAATATGAGAGGGAGATTTAAGACTGTTAAAAAGAGACATGCAAATTGAGAAACTAGATCTAGATGCGCAAACCTCTGTAAAGCTGGGATCTAGAGAGGTCTGATTGGGCTTGGCCTGGGACTGAAGAGAGAGAGTGGTCATTTATTTTGTAGCAAGAGATGAAATGGGAGATGATGAATCACCATTTCTGCATTACCTCATTGCCTGTGTGTACCGAGTACCATCAAAAGCACCAAGAAACTGCTGACCTCCAAGAACATTTATTGTCTTTTCCAACATTTTTTCATTACAGCTGCTAGCTAAAGCACATACAAAAGTCATTCAATTGTCCTTGAGTGTTACATCTGCTCTATAGTCACAGAGTTAGTATTCTGCACTGCCAAGAAGTTAAAGAGATGACAAGGTTAATTTTGGAATATAAAAACTTTGTTTAGAGTTCCTGCTTCGATAGTTGCAATATCAAGCTGAAAGTCTAGTGAAAAGGTTCCTTCCCTGTAAAGCCAAAACTAGAAGATAAGCTTAATCTTCTAAGGAAGATCCTAAAGCCGGGCCTATAGGAGAACAGCTCATTGGAGGGTAACGAATGCCCTCCGTAACTCATCCGCTTTTTTTCCACTTCACTCTCTTTCCCATTGCTGATATTGTTTTCTATAATTTGAAACTTTGGCATGAAGTGTAATTGAAGAGGAAAAGGAGTAGACATTGAATTGCCAGCCAGGTCAATTTAGACATTTGCAGCACATTGGATGAAAGGGAATGAACCAACCTCACCCCATAATTTCCTAAGGAATGCCAACAAATCAGTAGTAGGTTTTCTTAATCAGAAAACATTCTATAAAGAAATTTACTTAACAATTAAAACGTTTTTTTAAGTGGCTACTGAAAGGCGATTGAAAATACTTTTGCATGAGGGTGACAGCAAGCTGACTTACAGCATTCTAGGAACTGAAGCCTCAATATTTTTTTTATTTGGTTTGGCCATGCGTGGCCTTCACTCCCTGTACTGTCTTCTTTTTTGAAGATCTGCATTAAGTTTGCAAATCCCAGGGGGTCTTTACTTCCTGAAGTACAAACATGTAAACACATTGTAATCACCGAATCTGTTTAGCCCTGTAAACCATGGTTATGCATCCTTCCCACTGAAATGATAATATAAAGAAATTTTGAAAAGAAGACAATTAAATAACATGCAAAGGACTATGGGGCCGATTACGATGGCGGGCGGATCGCCCCCGCCGGGCCGGCGGTAGTCACAGCTGGCCCGGCGGGGGCGATCCGCCCGCCATCCACCTGAATATTCCCACCGCCAAATTAGGATGGCGGTGGGAATGGGAATTGTACCGCGGCGGACGGAAAGACCATCCGCTGCTTTTCCGCCGGTCGACTCGTCGACCGACGGAAAACGTGTTGAATATGGTGGCAGTGTCTGGAAGACACCGCCATCCATATTACGATGCTGGGTGTGAGCAGCCTTTCCATGGCTACATTGCCGCCATGGAAAGGCTGGCGGTTCCTGCTGTTGGGGGCCTGTAGCGGGCCCCCATATAGTTGGGGGGGTGGGGGGTGCACATGGGGGGTACCTATGGTACCCCCCTGCTTTTGCATGTACAATGTGGCAGGCACCGCGCGGTGCCTGTCACGTTGTGCATGGAAAAGCACGCCATGTTTATTTTACAGTGCGGCGGCTGCTGCTTGCAGCACCGCCGCCGCAATGTAAAATATAGAGGATCCGCCCGCCAGTGTGGCGGGTGCATCGCAATTCGCATTGCGGGACCGCCGCACCTATGGCGTGCGGTCCCTTTTGCAGCTGCGATGGCGGGTGGACTTTGTCCGCCCGCCATCGTAATCGGCCCCATAGTTTGTTGGTGTAAATATAAATGTCCGCCTATGCTTACGTGTCCTGTTATTTAAAAAAAAAACAGAGAGCTGCCAATTAACGTTTTTAGCTCCTCCCTTTGGATGGAACATGAGATTGAAGGTGCAGAGAAATTGGCACCTGTTGAGTCAACATTGATTGATCCCACTGCCAAGAATCAAACTGGTACAATTGTCACCTGACCTGACATCAGATCTGTTGGGAGGAGACTGACTGGTCGCTTCCAGTATAAATATAGGAGCTCTGGGCTGACAGAGACACCTTGAGATTGAACCTTGTGTACTCCAGATCACATCTCGATACCCAGCCATCTCTCAGCCATGAAGATAGCTGTAGCTTTTCTGTTGGTGGCAGTCAGCTGCTCCCTTGGTAAGTGTCATTTCTATGCTCAGGGAGTAGGGGTGAGATAATGTGGTTTTGAATGGACCTGTATTTTAATAAATAACAACTCTTATAAAATTCATCAGCGCACCTCCAGGACTCAATATAATCTGTGAAAGCGTGAGTTCTAGAGAGCCCCACTTATAAAAAGAGTTACAATGTTTGCTTGAGGTCATTGTTTTTAAAAGTAAATAGGAAGCTCTTTAGTTTCTTCTCTTATATGTTTCTATACATGTTGGAGTTTTCGTTTTTAATGCTGAGTATGGGGTCTTTACAGTATCATAACTGAGAGTGGAGTGTGGCGAGAGAGTGTGAGGTTAGGATGGGGATTTTGAAAGTGCATTGTTATTTAAACCCTCTTTTACTTTTGGGGCACATTCTCAAGTGTTGTTTTTTTTTTTTAACAATGTGGGAAACAAAATTGATGATAGTATTCCAAATATAGTTTCAAAATACACTGTGAAGTCATTCCCTCTCTGTTACTCCTTTAGCCGTTTTCCAAGTACATACTAAAACGATTGGTCATTTTATGATCCAGCTATACATCAATTGCTTCAGCACTTTCTACCAAAGTGATTGTACTGAAGAAAACATACAATGAGCTACCTTTAACAAATATATAAAAAATATAAGTAAGATTGCTCCCACAAGCCCATACAAATAAAAATCACGATTGAAGTTGCCAGTCTATCCTTGAGGCACAAAAAATATGTCTGAGGCCAGCTAACAGGTTTAAACGATAAGACAGTGAATAGCTCAGAGGGATTGCTGTAGAGGAGGTATCTCGGTAACTCCATCCTAGATTCTCATGGAGGCCATAGATGAGGTACTTGTTGAACAGATACGAAGACTTTTTTGAGATACCTTTAGAGATGGTTGAAGTGCTGGAGAGGACACATACGGGGACTAAGGGAAAATTAAATGGTATACAAGTGAATATGCAAATTAGTAAACAGTAGGTTTGCCTCGAATGGAAAGTTAAGTATTAGAAGACAAAAAGGCGAATCATATGGCAGAATGGGCAACCAGTTAAGTCATTAAGTAGGAATCGCCATTGACTGATCAAAACACAAAACAAACAAATGTGATTGCTCCCATCAAAAACACGTAGATTGCAATCTACATTTCTTTTGACAGCATTAAAATAGTTGACGCCGGGTCGTCCTAGTAACACATTTAAAGCAAGTTGGTGAAAACCTCTTTAGGTGTGTTTAACGTATATTAGGCGGCCAGAGTTTAAGAGCAATGCCAATATATCAGCGTCAAAATCAGTGTAAAGTAAAGTGAAAACTCCGATATCTGGGTTTGGCACCAGCAAAAATAGTACTTAGCCTATTTAGGATGTGCAATATAGGGTGGGACGCATTACACACCTCCTTTGTTTTGGGGTGCAAAGGCATGCGATTACTACTACAGGTATTTTATTGGGCCAAGTATTTTTGACCTTCCTTGAGGCATGTCCTTGAATGATAACTGTATACTGTTGCTCTCCTATTGGAGAACATTGGGACACTTTTTTGCCAAGGCTCCTCCTCCTTCTCCTCACGTCCTTCATTAATCACTCAAGCAAAGCAACCCCAGCAGGTGGCACCTTTCTAGCCTGTCTCATCAAGGACAAATCCAATCGAACAAAGAGCCGTGAGTAACACTAAATGGCAAGTTTGAAATGTTTCCTAATTTATTCTCTCATAGTGCATTAGGTGCAACTTCCAAGCATTGCCCACCCTTTACAAGCATTACATGCAAGGTGGACAGATACATCTTCAAGCCCCAGACGAATAAAACAACCAGACCCACGTACAGCAGTCCACAGAGCAGCCACTCATGCAGAATACACAGCACATCAACACAGAGCCCAAAATGTAAAACAAATTCTCACTCATGATACATTTAAGTCATTTTGGTCCCTCAAATAAGATATGTGGTAATTACAGGTGAGAAAGAAGAAACCACAGAAGGAAACCTATTCGTCATTGTTGTTTTGTAAAGCATATTTCTATTTGTGATCGCGCTAATTATGTGTTTTCCATCTCTGTTATTCTAGATCCGGTGTCTTCTGGAGCGGTTAATCCGGTTGTACCTATTAACCATCCTTGTGTGCAGACAGTGGTATGAATTTTTAACTTTAAATTTTATTTTAAGAACATCCTTCTACTTTTTAACTGATTACCTAAATGTATGGCAAAGACATATTTAATGATTTTTTGCCAACCTGCAATATTCCCGTATGTGTATGAGGATGGGTGCGGGGGTAAGTACCTGAATGGCCCACATGACAAGTGACCTGCAGCAATATCCTCTGGGGGGGCTACTAAATTGCTCTAGGCCATTATGAGTATTGTAGTATTTTGGACTGGGAATTTCTGGTGCCACAAATACTGGACCCAGTAATCCTCGGTTTGCAAACTCAGGGTGAGGTAAGAATAAGACTGGAGACGCCTGGACAAGAGAGATGTAGCAGGGCTCTGTCTGCAGGCAAGAAAAAAGTCCACACATCTACTGCAGCACTACGTGAACTAGTCATGCTCCCTCCTGCCTCCTCTCAATAGATGTCATTTAGGGGTTGTCAGGGGTAGCAGCAGCTGCGACTCCTGGCTTGGTCCTTGTGACTCCTGGCAGTGTCAAGAATTCCTACATTACTTTTTTTTCTGCTCGTTATTAATATTCTGTAATTCACTTTTAGTGTAATTAAAAATGGAGCACACTTAGGACCTTTGGTGGTAGCTGTGGGAAATAAAAATGGTTTTAAACGTATGTTGTGTGCGTGCTTGTGAGTAAGAGTATGCTTAAGTGAGAGAGAGTGTGTATGAGAGAGCGTGTGTATGTGTAAGCCTGTGAGTGTGAGTGAAAACAAGTGAAATTCATTGACAGGTAAAGTTAAATTAGGTGAGATTTAGGCCCAGATTTACTATTCTTTGACTCAAAGCAACTCTGCACCAGAGTTGCTTGCTGCCTTGCATCAAAGGGTGAGAGAAAAGAATGCGCCCTATCTATTAAGATACAGTGCAATTTTATTCTCCATTCCAATTGTCACCGGTCACACTGTTTTATAATCAGGGCAGTTTTAAACAATGCTAAAATAACTGTTTCAGCTTCTCATTCGCATTCATTCTTCAATTTTACAATTCATCAATCATCAATGTCTAAGATATATTCATTCAGTGTCAACCGGATGTATGGTTTCATGGTTTTATTTCACAAAACTAATGACACTAAGGGGCCTATCTTGATGTCGGGCGGACGACACCGTCTTGAAAACGGGACGTCCCGACCGCCTCATTATGATGCGACCACCTTGTCTGCATTTGTAACCTGCCATAACGACTGGACTTTTTACTTGTGTTGTTACACGGTCTGCTTTATAAGTCGGTGAGCACTATTTTGTTTAATGATCTTCCCCCTATTCCACACACAACATTGCAGCTGTCCGACTGCTTTTATATTGTTTGTATTCAAATTATAGCGCGGTCTGCTTTAACTAAAGAGGACGCGCTTCTTTAATTATTTAATTTACAGTGCAGGTTGCTTTCACTTTAGCAGCTGCTCTTATTTATTTAATTTACAGCGTGGGCTGCTTTCACTCTTTAGTGACCACGCTACAGAACCTTTTAAATTAATTTTAAAAATTTGCTTTGGGTGAAAGCGCTTTCACTTTAATGTTGGCAGCGCTCCTTTCTTTAGACGCTGCTCGCCCGAACCTGAATACGGCGAGCAGCCTCTAAAGAAAGGGGCGCGTCTACCATTAGAGTGGTCTTGCATTTGTGAGAGTTTGAGCTATTGGCATTAAAAATGATAATGCCTTTTATATGTGTTGCTTTAAAAAAACACATAAATTAGAGGCATTGTCATTTACAATGCCAATAGCTTAAACACTCATAAATGCGAGACCTATTACATTGAAAATGCTTGTTACTTCTAGTACGAGGACTAGAACTGGAGTAAGGTCAGGTTCCTATGTGGTTCCAGTAGTGGCAGATTTATCCGGTGTATACACTGTTGACATGGTGATTGTCGGTTCGGTTCAGTTTCTTGAGGGAACGTTAGTCCCATTTACATTTTAAACAAGTAAGACCCCGACATTATACAGTGAATCAACATAGCTTTGCAACTGAGATTGTTTTAGCGCACACAAGGCTAATATGGCTGATTATTGTTCAGCATAGTGATTTGAGGGAGTGCTAGTCCTTTTTTCATTTCAAACAAGGAAACACGGATTACATGTGGCGAATGCATAAAGGGCTGTTACCCAGCGGCAGAACACACGTTCAGTTTTTTGAGACAAGGAGTTTAATATAGAGCACAGAATGATCGCGGTAAGCGTATTTTTTTGCAGTTGAATATTTGAAGGTTTTATATCTCTACATTTAGAGTTGTGAAACAGGTTCTTTAATTTCTCTCACTTTACATCATGTACTGCAATTGACTCTCAAGTGGGGCATATTAACAAGGCCCGGCGATAAATATCGCAAAGCGCGCTTAGCGCTTGCATATTTATCGCCGGCTATCTCTGTAATTTATCGCCCGGTTAGCGCGTTATCAACAACGCGCATCGCCGAGGCGATAAAATTCCAGAGATAGCGTGGATATCGCCGTTTTCCATGGTGGAAAACGGCGATATCCTAGATGATAGGGCCTGTGGTCTTAGCCACAGAATCCACCCCCCCTGTTAAGTATGCCTTAGTCAGGAATTTAACAGACGTTAAATTCCTGCGTTAAGACATACTAACGCGATTTAAAGATCGCTAACCCTCCTTGATAATATCGCGAAGCTGCCTTCGCAATATTATCCCTTTTGGTTTCACAGCCACGCCTACTTTGCATCTCATTAGCGATGCAAAGTTAGGCGTGCTGGGAACGGGCGCTAAGTCAGCAAAACACACGATAGCGTGTCTTTGCTGATAAGGCAATGAAATTATCGCCGCTTTTCGCCCAAAAACGGATGCAAAAGCGGCGATAATTTCATATCGCCCCCTTGTTAATATGCCCCTAGTGAGTCCTAGACGTTATCAACGGGCATATCACAAGCGGAGGTTTACGCAGATATGTGTGCACATGCTGTACAGTTTTGGCTTAGTGAAATTTGGTACATCCACCCTTCATTTGTGATTTACGGTTGGTTATCTTCCACAGAGTTTGGTAATTTAAGAATTTCCAGCAGAAGGAATTGTGACATATATCTTCCTGACGTAGTGAATATTTACGAGCTAATTAGCACACTCATTTTGGTAAACTAAGTTGGCCACTACTTTATGAAGGTCACCATTATTAGATATTAAGACCACTCTTGCGATCACAGATTGATTTGCCACTACAGAAAGGAGATTGATGCATGGTTTCTGTTTTCTCTCTTACCCTATTTTCAGGTGACCTTAACCACATTGTCAGGATAGTAAACATGGGTGCTTTCATCTTTGGCAATATAGGGTACATTATTCTGTCTTCAGAAATGGGAGCTTTTTCACCCATTCAGCCATGAATAATTGTCCTTGCATTTCCAATTCAAAGGAGCATGTTTAAATGGAGTTGAAAGCCATTGGGTCGTGATATTTTCTCCCCCCTCATTGTTGTTCATATTTTTCAAAGTGGCCCCTGAAGAAGGGAGTCTCATCCTGAAACACATTGGGCAGACAATGAACACACAATTGAAAACAAAAAAATGTGTTAAATAGGCCACTTTATGTGTTTCTTAGTTTTTAATTATGTTTAAAACAGAGTACGTCGTTGTTCAATTTAATACCACTGAAAGAATATCTTACACATTGATGATTGATGAATTATAAAAATAAAGATTGAAAATGAATGAGAAACTGAAACAGTTATCCTAGCATTGTTTACAAATACCCTGATTATAACACAGTGTGGCCAGGCTTCAAGTGACCAGTGACACTTGGAATAGAGAAGTATAACTATACAGGTGCAAGGCAGTCACATGTCCCTAACCAGCACATTAAAACATTAACCCCTTCGCTGCGTTCGTCGGCCAACGGCCGTCGCGAGCACTACCTCGGTAGTGCTGCGCACGTCCGTTGGCCGACGCGGTCCCGCCCACTCCTTTGAAGTGCCGCACCGCGGTGGAATGTTCGCCGCGGTAAAGGGGTTAAAACAGCATTTAAACTTTATAAATTGTTCCCGCATGATACATTAAAAGAGGTGTGTCATACCATTATTTTACAGCATTTTCACTCTCCAACACACACACACCCTTGTACCATAGTGTATGGGTGTGTGTGTTTTATGCTATAAGGCTTATCACACATTGTATGTATGCTGTACAGTGTAGCGCACATGCAGAGTTGGAGAAATGGGGAGAAATGAAAATATTTCTTCCTTGTTACACCTGCCTTAAGGAGGCATACATTTTTGGTGCAAGTTCCTGTCTATTTATAGATAAGGGTTTGTGTCAAAACTTTTGGAACGCCCTCTTATATATATATAGGATTTCCAATTTCCCTCAGTCGTCAGATTACTCTCCCGGAATTTTCCATGGGATTCTTATGGGAAATGAATCTTCAGTATCAAAAATCGTCCAGTCCCGCTCCGCAATAGGTCTTCGTATATATATTTTTTAAATTAGATGGAGGACTGATAAGCCTCCAGTGAGAAGGACATCACCATTGGAGGGCTATCATACCCCGGTGACCTTGAACCCATACTGGCCCGCATCACAAATTATTGAAACACCGGACCATTAGTCGGAATTATGTGATACTCCAGTGAATTTTTAAAGTCTTAGAATCTACACTTTTAAGGAACACGAAGACCCTATACTTAAAGAACGAATATACTTATTCATGATTGAATAGCATCACTGCAAGGTATGTGTGATATTGTGATAGAGAGACAATACGATTAATAGTCCTGAAGAAGGTGGTTGAGAAACATACAACCCACTGAAATGCGTCAACGCCTTTTTATTAATATTGTTAAATTCAAGGAACACTTGAGTCTAATTACAATAGGATGAATAAACTCCAAAGAAATTGATTCAATCGAAATAACGTTCTATGATGATTTTTTATGTGTTCGTTGTTCTTGTCTCTCGTGTATGGTGAAATTTAATTGACATATGTACAAATCTGTTGGAAGATATATATTTTTTAACTCCTTTTTTTAGACATAATTGGTTCTGATTATTGTATTGTATATTATTGATTTTTGTTTTTAATAAATGAACTTTTGTGATACTTGTGAATAGCAACTTGTTTGGTTATAATTGATTTACGGGTTCTGAGACGATGTGAATGCCCTTTGTTTGGTTGAGTGTGGTAAAACTTATCCTTTATAAGTTAGAATCCAAAAGAACCGACGCTTTTGGCAAATGTTCATAAACCTGTCTCTGACTGAAGTATGAATGAGTGAGAATGAGTGAGATTAAAATTGAATGCAAGTGAGTGAGAATGAATAAGAATGAGTGTAAAGGAATGTAAGAGAGGGTGAATGAGAATGAATGAGTGAGTGTGAGTGAGAGAATGAGTATGAGTCTGAGCGTGTGAATAGGAGTGTGAGAAACAATGCATACCGAAGGTAATGATTAACTTATAGAGACCCCCACGGCAATATATTGTTCCTGGCACACTCCCAGCAATTCTTAACATGGCAGACATCTGTGATAAAATACTGCCACTGGCACACTGTGGGGTAATTCTTGGTATAAAAGGCACCAATGGTAAATCTACTGGTACTGGAATACTAGATATAATTAATGGCATATAGGGCATCCATTGAAAAATACTGGTATACTTGATGAAATTTGTGACACATGGACACCAGTTTCAGAATGCTGGTACTAGCACACCGTGGACTTTTGTTACATAAAGATGGACAACCTGACACATGGAAGCGTGACAAAATTCTGGTCTTGACATACTGAGGTCATTTTTGACATAAGGGTTATCTATGGTATATGAACGGCATAAATTGCTTAATTTTAGCACTGGCATATCTTATGTTATTCTTGATTTAAGGGGGCACCCATGGAATATGGTGCATCCATGAGAAAATGCTTTACAAGGCACAATGGAGGTAATGTTTGACATATGGGGGCACCCATACCATATTCTCGATTGGCACACCATGATAGAATTTGAATATTTGATGAGAGCCCTTTCTGCACCTATGGCATTTTAGCAAATGTATGTGGAAATTGTGCTGAGACATTTTTCTCAGGGGGAGAAACCCACTAGAAGCGGTCTGGATTACTCACTTTCCTTGCTCACTCTAATTTAGGGCAAGTATTACGCCCCAGAAGTTTCAAAGATAGATCAAGTCATCAGCACCTTAATATAGGTTGTATCTAAAATAGACATTTGTCTTTGTTATTCTGTTATACTAATCCTCCAGTTATTATGGCACCTCCGCAATGTGTTATGATGATAGCATCACGTGACATGCCTTCCTGGAAATAATCAGGGTCAAGGGTCATATGCCACTTCCTGTGACGTCACTAAGAGCATGTGATATCACTTCTTCTATCCCCGACATTTTGATGAATCAATGCCCACGCTCTACTGCCTCGGACATCCCCTGCACCTCACCCTCCACCCCCTACAGCAACATTACCAGGTACTACCAAAGCCCAGGGATGACCAGTGTCTTCCCTCCCATGTGCCCACTTCCTTCTACAAGCAAGAAACAGTCACCGTCAGTGGCAGAGCCCAAGGCTGACACATGTCTATCTACGCCCTGCATGCTGTGCCTATGCCACCCTCTCAGGTGTGCAGGAACAGCCCAGTGCCATGAACAGACACCTCATGCAGACAGGGCTCCTATGCAAAGGCAGGACAGGAAGGGCTGAGCAGACAAAATTCCCCCAAGGTGACTCCTATCCTGCTCTGCAACATCCCATCTACCCACCTGCCACCAATGACCCACATGTTTCCCCTAAGGTCCAACACCTATTTACCACCTGCCCCACAATTAGTAAATGTATGTGGATTTGTGCTTGGTATACAAACTGTTAGGGGGAAAAACATGGATTTAGACCCGGTATTCCTGGGCCTGCATGATAATCCCTATTGCAGAGGAATAGCTCATGTGCACAGGAAATTGATTGAAGGATACTGGCCAAAATGAGAGATTTTCAACCCCCTCCCCGCCCATCAATATCCTCACAGTTGAAACCTTGGATCTCATATTCATGGCTAGCGTGTTGTTCTTTAATATATCATCAACACAATGTATATGATAGCTTCCTTTTGTGCTATTTTCATCTGTTTTCCTTTGGAAGCCTTCCTCATAGACTTTTCTGCTACCCCTTTGGCTTCCTCATCACAGCTTTTGGTCCATATTTGATTTCTGTTTTCACTTTGAATGTCATGTATGTGCATTACCTTATAGAATATAGGTCTGTATACTGTGGGCCTGATTCACACAGGTAAACGTAAGCATCTTGGGTAAGTTTACGCATGTTTGGAATTCACATGTCTGCATTTTAATTATACGTTTATGAGTGCAGAGACTCTGCAGTCAGGGTGGGGAACTCAGCACATAAAAAGATAGGAATGTTGCATCTTTTTACATGAGGAGTTCTCCACCCTGACTGCGGAGTCTCCGCACTCATAAACTTACAATTAAAAAGCACTTTTGTGAATTCCAAATAAATGTAAACTTACAATGTAAAGTGTAAGTTTACCTTTGTGAATCAGGCCCTGCGTTCTTTACAAAGCAAAGTAGTGGCTATGTAAAATTGTTATATAATAAGAGAAGTAGGAGACGATGTGCTGTGGTGAATACCCTTGTCCACAGGTGTGTAGGTATCAATAGTGCAGCTTGTGCAGTTTAACCAGGCCCCCTAGATTTGATGGGCCCAAGCCACCCCAATTAATTACATGGACCTCTCATTGTTTACTACAAAGCTAGAGGATGAGGGTTCCAATTTCTTTGCTTGCATTTCAGCCCCTGGAAACCTTTCCACTGCTTGTCTATATGTAATGCAGGCTGAAATGAATGGCCTTGAGGGGAAGCCAGTGTCTTGCCTTCAAGGCAGTCAGCCAAGTTCTCTGGGACTATTGCAACCCAGCATAAATTGCGCAGTTCACGTGACAATGAGAAGCACTGCCTGGCGACCTACAGGAACAAGATGCAACCTGAGTAACAATATGCAAACAGAAGCCACAGAAAAATATAAATGCATGCAAAGTAACCAGAACAAACAAAACTAAACACAATCTTCAAAACCGAACCATCTCACAGCTATCAGCATTTGTGAAATTACTTAATTTTACGCATTCTTCAAGAAAATTCCCCTGAGTATATTTTGCATTTATCTCACCTACAAACACAAATGGAAATTGTTTTATTGCAAGCACAGAGTGGGAACCAGCTGGACTCTGGTTCTGGTACACATTCTGATGTCAGCACCAACTCATTGATGCCCCAACAATTCTTGTTCCAAAGGCATCCTAGTGCAGTGTACCAGCATCACTTTCGGTTGGCTTTGAATGCTACTATTTCTTTTTGTGCAATCTGTTTCCTTTCTGAGAGCTTGTTTTATGCACCAAATTGAGCATTCTCGCTTCAGCAGCTCTGCAATGGAAACAAGATATGTCCGTTCAAAAATTTGCCAGAAAAACTCCCACATGTTTTTGAATTTCTCATGCTCTGTTTTCTGTAAGAAAAGGGGGTGTATGCGTGCTGTGTAGGAATTTCAGGTTTAAGTATGCGTATGTGTGTATGTGAGTATGTGAGAGAAAGGAAGACGAGGAGAGAGAGATCTACAGAGTGAGACAGCAGTGGGTTCTTCGTTATGGCGTAGGAGCGTTGCCCTACTGCTCAGAGCCAGCAGATAAAAATATAAAATGATAACAAAACAATTTATTATTATTTTATCTTTCCCTGACCGAGCCGAGTCCGCCGAGTGGCCCGAGTCTAGGGCGGGATGGGGCCATCCTCTGGGGACAGCAGCAGAGAGGAGGAGAGTTGGGCACTGCAAGTGCACATGTCGGTTTGGCCAGCTGTCTTAGTATGGCGAAACTGATATGCGTACTTACATTTCTCTAACCCAGCTGTGTTGCACAGCCAGGTGGAGAAGAGGCACAGGCTCTATGTCCTTGAGAAAGCGTCAAACCAGCATGCTCAGACCTATCCTAGAGCGCCTCTCATGCTGGGTAATAGCTTGAGAGCAGAGTCTGGATTGGGTGGGGAGTCTGGGAGCCCGTGCAGTGTTGCTCATGGATTGCATTTGTGGAAGAAGCTAGACCCCGGCAGTTCGTAGGTAAGTCCTTTTTATAAATATTATTTTCCCCACGCTACCCCGAGCCCTTTGTATTGGAAGCAGCTGCCACTGGTACGAAATAGAGAAAGGAGAGAGAGATATTAGAGTTATATTTAGACCTTTTTTATATTTCCGTTACATGGTGTAATTTTATGTAATTTTGGATTACACTTCTTAATTAAAATTACTCCATCAAACTACATAACGTAATTACATATGGTTCACTGCAAACATTTAGGCGAAGCACTTGGGAACATGAGCAACCAGAACTCAAACAACTGCTCTTTGCAGCGCTTGTGTTTTTGAACAATATTCACAGCATGAAATGAGTTCTTGCATCCAAAATGGACACGAGGACACCTTTTGTGTTAAAATATAGCAGCAAATGCCAGTTTTACATTTCCTGTAGTTATGGGTAATTTAGCATAATTCTTCAGAAATATTGCCTACTTATACAAAAAGCAAGTTACATGAATTTCTCATACTCCTAATTATCATCAGCATAGATACACAATACAAACAGTTTTGGTTTTGGCATTGGGGGTGTTTATCAAGCACAGATAATTTTAACATTATGTTAACTAAAGCTTAAGATAAAGCTTGCACTTAATTATCGCATATAGAATACAAATCGGTTGCCTACTCTTCGCATGCAATGCTCTGCAGCAGGCACAATATTATTTAAACCTATTTTATGTTGATCCAGATCTGCAACCAGAGATTAACAAAAATTGCTCCAGCAAGTGCCTTAACCACTTGATTTCTCTTGTATACTAAGACTGACTGAGTTCACAAAGATCTGTGCAGCAAGTACATTAAACCTCTAACCTGTTTTAAAGTGCAACCATTTTTTACTCATTTATATGTAGAAACCTGGACAGTATGAAATTAACTTTCCACAACAAAGGAAATATAGCACATCCATGTAATAAAAAGGAGTATCTATATCCATTATCTTTTTTTTTTGTGTTTGAAAAAGCTTTGTTTGATAGTCAATAAAGAAATAAAACACTAGCAATACAGAGTCAAATTGTCAAAGTAGAAGTATAACAGAGTAAATGGCTAGTACATTGATGGAAAGGATAAAAGCTATTTTTAAGATTTCATATAAATAGGGAGGGAGGATGAGGAGAGGTAGGGAAAGGGAAGGTTCTAACATTTTTGATATAAAAGAAGATTGCATATTACATTACAAAATACATAGGAATGTAAATGAACTAATGGTCAATTAATTCCATATACTAAATCAACATGGGTGAGGAAAGAAAAGAGAACAGAAGAGAATTTCGTTCAAGGAGGTTTAAAATTTTCAGAATTTAGGGAAAGAATAATTTTTGTTTAAAACAATCTGATCTAAATATGAAGTAAGGGGTAACCAAAAAAGGTCTCTATTAATCAATGGCTTACAAGAGGAGGCGAAAGCAACATCAAGTCTATGAGAATAGCAAAGATTATTCCACCAGTGTTGTGTAGAGAGTTTTGTAAGATCTTTCCAATTGAGAGAAATATGTTGGAAGGCTAAAGCGATCATGAGATCGAAGAGACCATGGTTATGTGAGGGTATATGTAAGGAATCAGAGAGGCTGCCAGCGAAAAGGAGGGGTATAGAGTAGGAGATGGGGACTTTAAATATGCGAAAATATATGACCAAACCTTCCCCAAAAGATGGAGACCGAAGGACAGAGAAAGAGAAGATGTATAAGATTAGCATTAGAGGAACCACAGGTCCAGCAGTTAGAGTCAGTAGGAAGGAGAAAAACGAGCTATAGAAACAGGGGTAAGATAAAGTCTGTGATAAAAAAGAAAAAACATAGATTGGGTGAGAGAAGCAGAACGAGAGATTTTTAGAGATCTGGACCAAAGTTTATCCCAGAAGATGATGGACCATTCGCATCCCAGATCAGTTTCCCAAGAGAGTTCCAATTTAGATTTAGCACGATCAGGATTGGAAGCTAAAAGTATTTGTATATAAGGGAGGCTTTGGGTAGCAAGAAGAGTATTTTAAGAAGAGAGTTATGAACTTCAGCCAGAGAAGAAGAGGAAGAGAATAATAAACATCAAGAATGAGCGCCATGAGAATAGTAAACTTCTGTAAAAAGATCGGGGACAATGGAATAAGGCTTGAAATTGGGGAAAAGAACATGGTGAAAGTCCATTGAAAAGGTGTTTAACTCAAATGATGCCTTTTAATCTCCATGATTTCCAAAAGATGGGTCTGTTGTTAAGGAGAATGAAAGAGTTATGCCAAATAGGAGAATCCAAAGGATTCCCGAGAGACGGGATGAGGTAGCACCAAAGGTTTCAAAAGGGAACAAGTATGCCTAAATAAGGGGAGGGAGGTGTGAGGAGTATTAGCAGAAAAAGTCATAACTTCCTTGAGAGAAAAGAGGTAATAATAAAAATTTGTTCGATGGAGAGCCAAAGGGGGGTAAATGGAGATGGATCAGATAAGAGCCATTTCGAGGCCTGTCGAAGGGAAAAAGATTTGTGGTGAGAGACGAAAATCAGGAAATTTACACCACCATTAGATTTTGTCTTGCGAAAGAGAGGATAGGGCAATTCTAGCTTTCTTATTTTTCCAAAGAAATTTAGAAAGACAGGAATCAATACGATTAAAGTAAAGGGCAGGAATATGAATGGGGAGCATGGAAAGTGTATAAATTAAAATAGGGGCAATCATCATTTTAATTGAATCTAACCGACCCCACCAAGAAAGAAAAAGGGGTTCCAAGAAGAAAGTAATTTATCAATTCGGGATAAAACTGTAGACATGTTTAATTTAACCGAAGAAGCAATGGAATTGGAAAACCATATACCTAAATATTTAATTTTGGAATTATTCCAGGCAAAACCGGTAGAGGAATAGGAGTGGGGAAGACAAAATTTTGTAAGGAGAAGAATTACTGTTTTATCTGAATTAATCTTATAACCAGAAACCTGTGAGAAGGATTTAAACTCATGTAATAAAGGGGGAATAGAGGTTTCAGGGGCGGAAATAAATAAAAGGATATCGTCCGCATAAGCTGAGAGTTTTAGCTGTTGGTCACCATAAGAGAATCCAGAAATAGATTCATTATTACGAATAGAGGTCAGAAAGGGTTCAAGAGCAAGAATGAAGAGAGAGGGGATAGAGGGCAACCCTGACTGAACTCCTCGTTGAAGAGGGAAGTAAGATGAGACTTGACTCATTGACTAATACCGAAGCTCTAGGGGCAGTATATAATAAAGAAATAAGTGAAATCATTTTGGGACCAAAACCATGCCATTTCAAAGAAGCAAATAGGAAGGACCAATCAACTCTGTCAAAGGCTTTCTCCGCATCAACAGAGATAGCAGCCAAAGAAGTGGAAAGTGAGGGAATTTTGTTTAAAACATTGAGGAAAAGACGAGAATTATCAGAGGTAAGTCTTCCCCTAACGAAGCCACACTGCTCCTTACCAATAAGATGAGGCATGAGGGGATCCAAACGTAAGGCAAGCATTTTAGCAAATAATTTATAATCAACATTAACCAGGGAGATTGGGTGATAATTCTTACAGTATTTAGGGTCACGGTCTTTACTTTATGTATATGAGGCAAATTGTGGCTTCCTGAAGAGTACCTTTTATTTTACCAGTTAAAAAAAATGAGTGGAAAAGTGTTAAAAGTTTCGGAAGTAGTAGATCAGAGAAATGCAAATAAAATTCAACAGAAAAACCATCTGGGCCAGGAGTCTTCCCTTTAGCGAGAGTATTTAGGGCAGTGGATAATTCGTAAAGGGATAGATCTGCTTCCAGATCAGAAAAGTTTAGGTGAGATGCAGAGGAAGGAGGGAGATTATCAAGATACGCCTCAATGAGGGCAGATGAAGGAGGAGATTCTGGAGTATAAAGATTTTGGTAAAAAAGTTTAAATTCATTAAGAATTTCTTGGTCTTTATGCAAGAGGGAGCCATTTGAAGAATGAATAGAGTCTATGAGGATGCGATCCTTACGTGTCTTGAGATAATTTGCCAAGAGCTTCCCTGCTTTGTTACGACCACCGTAGTAACGGCGGAACTACGCAGGAGCAAGGGAAGACGCATTATCAGTGGTAGTTTTGTTGAAAGCAAATTCTAGCACGTATCAACTCAGGCGAGACCGAGTCCCTCGAGGAAGTATAAAATTTGTGTTCTAAGAGCTTAATATGCGCCAAAGTGGCCTTTCGATGCTGGAGGAAACGTTTCTTTTTTTGAGACAAAGTCTATAATAAAGCCTCTCGCAGTAGCTTTAAAAGAATCCCCATATAATGTGCGGGAAGAATTGGGGTCACAGTTAAGGACAAAGAATTCACTAGCAAAGGAACGAAAAGAGGGAAGAGAAAGGGGGTCTGAGAGAAGGGAAGTGTTAAATACGCCAACGAGAGGATCTGGGATGCGGAGGGAGCAAGTCAAGATCTGTTACAATTGGAGCATGATCAGAGATAACTATAGGCTCAATAGATGAGGATAGCAAATTTTGAGATAAGGATTGAGATAGAAAGATATAGTCTAGGTGGGAAAGGGATGAGTGAGGAGGAGAGAAAAAAGAGAAATCCAGAGAATCGGGGTGGGAAAGTCTCCAAGAGTCTATAAGATGTGTTTGGGAAATAGTGTCAAGAAAGTGTTTATGAGATTTATGGGGGATAAAGCGAACCTGGGATTGACGATCAAGAAATGGATCTACAACTTGATTACAGTCGCCTCCTAATATGAAAAGATCATCTTGGAATTGGATACATTTTGCGTAATAAGAGGCCAAAAGGAACAATCGGGATGTGTAGGACCATAAATATTAAAAACAGTTAAAGAAACATTATTGATGAACAATTTAGCTAGTAACCATCTACCCTCTGTGTCAGTTTCTTGCGATAACACTTTACAGTTCAATTTCTTATGACATAAAATTATGAAACCATTTTTTATTAGCAGAAGGAGAGAATAAAACTGTACCCACCCAACCTCTTTTTAATTTTAATGCCTCAATTTCTGTAAGATGGGTCTCTTGTAGGAGTACTAAATCAGGGTTATAAGAGGCAAGGTGGGAAAGAATTCTCTGTCTCTTAATTGGATTAATAAAACCTTTCACATTCCAGGAAATAACTCTGAATGCAAAGACATTAAGGATTTATACAGGACAAAATATGCAACAACAGGAGGAGTGAAAGAAGGGACAAGTGGGAAAAAGGAATAGAAAGTCAGAGAAGGATAGAGGGAAGACAGAAGGGAGAGGAAAAATATAAGGAGAGACAGTACATATCCAAAAGGACGACTGAAAAAACATACCTGAGGGGACAAAAACAAGATAAGACTGGGGCAATGGCGACGAGCGGAAGATGAGACGCCCGAACCAGGAAGTCCGGACCACACCAGAACAAATAGGGATATGTAGACGGACCAAACAATGTTTGAAAAAGATGGACGATACCTGTGTGAACATAAAAAGGAATTAGGAAAATAACAAAAGTGGTAAGAGATGATAAGAGGATACACCTTAGACAAAGACTAAGAAACACAGAAACAAATATGAACTATAGAGAAGGCATATAGATTATTAATGAAAAATTAAGATAAATAGCAAAATAGTAAATAGGTTAACACAACTGAATAGTGCAAAGAAATAACAGTAGGGATAAATAACTAATCCACCATTAGAGAAAAACAAAAACTACAATGATACCAGAGGAAGATGTAAATTGATACTATCAGACAAACATAAAAAGTAGGAGGAGATACCTATGAAATGCACCAATGAATCTTACAACAACTATAAGGAGAACTGCAGAAAGAACTAAATAAGTGTATATCTAATCAACCAGTAGAAGGACCAGCCGTGTCCATGTCGCCTGCAGTGTGGGAATGGATAAATTTCTTAAGATCCGCAGGGTTTTCAAATGACGAAGTCTGGTTCTGAAAAGTCACTTTAAAAATGCAGGGGTGGAAAAGGCCATAGCGAGCTCCAAGGGAACGGAGAGGTGCTCGAAGATTAAGGAACTCCTTCCTTCTGGCTGCGGTTGCACTTGAAACATCCTGGGATAAGAAGATTTTTGACCAAGCCATGAAAGTTGGCGCTTAAGTCTAGCTGCAGAAAGGACTGAGAGTAAGTCAGTGAATTTCAAAAGAGGATGATGACACCTCTAGGTCTGACTGGAGATGAAGCTGAAAGCTGAGGGCGAGGACCAAGCCTGTGAGCTCTCTGGATGTTAAGGGATGTTGAAGATGGCATATCCAACAATTTTGGCAGAAAGGAGGAGAAGAAGTTGACAGGATCATCTCCCTCCAAAGCCTCAGGCAGACCATAAATACGCAGGTTATTCCTCCGATTTCGATTTTCCAAATCCTCAGTGTGCTGTTGGAGTCTGCGTACCTCTTTTTCCAAAGAAGAGAGTCTCCGAGAGTCACCTTGGACATCTGAGATTTGCTGCTCCATTGTAGACATTCTATTCTCCATTGAGAGCCACTTTTCCTCAGAGATTGCATTTTGCTGTTTGTTTCCTCCACAAATGGACGCAATGCAGAATCTCCTCCAGCAACAGTTCCATGGAGATGGGAGGAGACGACCTATCCGGAGAAGGAGGATCCTGCTTGAGTCGTTTAGAAGTTGAAGAGGCCGAAGAGGGCTTATTATTTGCGGATTGTGATGAGGGAGTGCGAGTAGGGGCAGCCCCGGCCATCTCTCCAGGAACAAGAGGCACCACTGACAATGAAGACGGAGCAGAGTTGAAGGCACGCTCTTTAGGGCCAAAGATAAATTGTGGTTTACGCAATTTTCCCATAAGTGGCTTGAAACAGAGCGACGCCTGTCATGCACCAAAAGTGACAAAGGAGAAATATCAGTCGTTGTGAAAAACTTTCTTAAAAAGGGCAATATATGACACCAACTCAAGATGACAACGTGAGGATAGTCAAAGTTGAGGCATACCCTGAAATATTAACATCCAAGTCAATTAGGCAAAAAGCGGCATCTATCGACAAAAAAGAAGAAACAGGGTTCCTCTGGGAACAAAATGCTGAAAAGAGCGCATATATATGAATAATAATGCCAGGGAGTGAAGGTGCTCATGAAGAAAAGTCAAAATGTTCCTTTAAGATGAGGAAATACACAGGCAGCCGAAGGAATGCGTTTCTCATGCATTGCGGGAGATTACGTGACAGGATTGAAATTAAGCCTTCAAAATGGCGGCCGCGATGAGGGTGAGCGGAGCGGCACCGAAATGAAGGGGAGAGCGCAACGCGCTTCAAAGTTGCCAATAGCTCACCATGTTGACGCGGCGTTCCGATTGAAGAAAAGCCGTTGTCCGCTGAGAAATGATGCGAAAAAACGCATCTGAAGCTCGTAGACAGTCCCGGCGTGGCGGAGCTCCCCGATCAGGCGGCCATTTTAGACGGCGCCGAAACCACGCCCCTATATCCATTATCTTTAATTCCCAAAAATTCCGACTTAATCAGGCAAAAGAACTCCTCCTAAAGCTCCTCAAATTTTGATTCAGATGACAGTATATAATGATATCAAAGGAATGTGCAACCACCCTGAAATAATTCAAAATTAAAATAAACATCACAAAAACAGGCCTAGAGGTTAGAAACATCTGCTTGTGACACAGTATGCCTATTGCAAGCTAATGACGTACTTGAGCTCAGCCCACAGGCCTGCCTGTCAAGGGCACAACACCTCCCCACACCCAAGGTCTTTTGTCACTGTCCTGGGATCAAGTTCACACCTCCTTCTTATTGAAATGTTAAGTACTAGCTGCCAACATTGAGAGAACAAAATGCAGATTTAGCATCCAGAGACTTCAGGCATGGCACAGGTAACATTTTATAAATCATCTTTTAAAAATATGCATTTCAAAATCAACTTCACTAGTACATTGGCCTTGTAATAAATATTTCATAAAGTCCAAAACATTTAATATGTAGCTGTTTCCTAAGGTGAGATAGCCTTTAATAAACGTACTATTGTATTCTAATGCTTTCCTATAGAACAGTCAACTTTGCTGCAGAGAAAATAACTTAGGGTGTTTTTGCTGCACAGACCTGTTTAACATTAAACTTTTACATGTACTGCTCTAAATACCATGATTTGTACCTTATGGGAATAAGGCCTACTTAGGGGTGGCTTATAAATATTTAAATGGAATGTTTAGGCCTGTCAAAAGTGGTTATTTACATGTTTATATTGTCACTGTAGTGGATGGCACATTGGGTGCTTCAGTCCAATTGTGGGATTTAAAGGTTCTGGGTACGCCTTGGTCCTATATAATGGGGAATTATTAGTGAATTAAAAATGCCAGTTAGGTGTATATAGATTTCATCATGTTAAAAGGAATAACACAAGCACTTTAACACTGGCTAGCCAGGGTTAAATGCACAGAGTTGAATATCCAACAAAAATAGTGTTCAGCAAATGGTAAAAAAAACAAATGGGGTGACCCTACAAAAAGGGTAAGTTTTCACCAGCCAGCCAACTGTGTTTCTATAGAAAGAGCATACTGGTTACAATCACAATATTTTTTACCATGAGCCTTATAATAAGCTCCCATTGCATAATTACAAGGAAAACTTGAGGACCCTAGACACATCTGATAAGGACTATATGGAACTGTGACATGGTGCTTTCTGCCTGGTGGCAAACCTAACACATGTATCCTGACAGCACCCCTACTGTTTAGGTACTCCTGCAGGACTTGCTTGTGTTGCTACTGATGAAAGAAGAGGTACTCTAGCAGGGCCTGCTTGTGTTGATACTGATGATTGAAGGAATGCATTGGTCAAACATTTGGCTTGCCGGGCCTCATGCACTTTCCTCTGCACAACATCCTTTCTAAGATAAGGGTGAGATCAACAGGCCACCTCTGTGGTAGGATTCAAAGAATGTACAAACCTCATATTTTGATTGGTTGATTCTGGTTACTAAAATTGGGGACCTCAAAAGAAATTAGTTTCTGCCAGAAAGAGCTTCATAAAAGGACATGTCACATTGATGGATTTAAAAGCCCGGCTACAGTTTAGATATAGTCTATCAGATGAGGGGATAATATCAATGGTTATTAAAAACAATCCTTGAAACATGCTGGAAACATATAATATCAGGCTAACCAAATGATTGTATGGATAGAAACACTTGCTCACCTGGAACAGGTACAAAAGAGGGTAATTTTTTTATTTGAATAGAAAATGCCTGGTTTTAGCTTTGTGTACATCATTCTGTGCTTTCTGCAAAATTGCAATGGTTTTCTTACATTGTTCCTGCATGGACAGATTTGGAGATACTGTCCCTGCATCATCAAGGAAGTGGATTGAATGAAGCCCATGAAAATAGAAGATGGGGAATACTATGTAGATGTGCAGAAGGAATTTCTGAAACAGAACTTGGCTAATCAAGGATGCTGTATCCAATTGATCATGAATTGAAATAGAAGTCATCGCCTATGTGCCTATGATGTATTTAATTGTGATGATTGGTGTTGAGACAGTTTTTTTGTAGTGCTTTCTACTCTTGGATAGAGCCTCTGTCATTCTGTTTCATTGTCCAGTTTATAAGGAAGTCATAGCTTGAGAAGGGATGCCACTACAACTGAGCAGATTAAAGAAATTGCTGCTCACAGTGATCTGTATATACCATGATCTGATGACAGGATTACAAAGCATAGTGGCTCAGTCTTAAAAATCACCTTGATAGTCAAAGGTCGCTTACCTCTCAGGTAACATATATTCCTGATGAAATAGGCTGAAGAAGGAAGCTTCCTAATCAGTTTCTCAGATTGGGATGACATAGATTCTACACAGTACAACATTTATCTGCTTCAACATAGGATGATTGCTGGCATGTAGGTGTATCAAGATTAGTGCCCCAGAGAATTTAGTGTTGAGGAACTAAAAAGCTTTGGGAGTCCTCAGCAATTTTCATTCATTAATCAGAAAGTAACTTATTGAGGTTATTATTTGAGAGATATTGGAGATACTCAGCTGATAAGAGATAATAAACCCCCAAAGATTTGTACCTTTTAGACAAGTCTTGGGATTGGAGTCAGTTCCGCAATAATTTTAGCTGGATCCTGAGCAGGCCTACGGGCATTATTAAAAACCCTAGGAACTGCACAGTGGTGACTTGATGAGGATTTATAAGCGCTAGCCAGGCATGACTAATGTGGTGCTCTAGGCGGTATGGTAAAAAAAAATCTAACTACTTTCTATGTACTTCAAAATTAATATACCTATAAACTCTCTGAAGATACAATATTGAAAGAAAGCTAGTGTATCATAAAGAGTAAAGAACATGAGCTCATATTCAGCCATGCCATTCTTGTATCAGGTGACAATGTGTTGATGAAAATAGAGGAAATATTGATAAGGTCTACCATGAGCACTCTGAGGGTCAGTAGGCACCTGTTTTTGTCTATTATGCTCTTCTAACCCTGTAGTCAATCCAGAAACAAAACCTGTTACTGTTCTTTACATGAGGAACAGTGTTGAAGCAGCAAGAGTTGTGGAACGATGGATCAAGCCATTCTCCATATACTTCAGAAATTCCCATGATGTGTGGAGGACATTAATTTAGACATGCAACACAGTTCGTGGAAAAACAACAAATAGGAGAGAATGCTGATATTAATCCTGTCAAAGTGAATCTCGCAAAGGAAGATTTGTTGATCATAAGATTCTACATGTGCCTTTGAGAAATTTTCCCATTTCAGTCTCAGTAACCCCTCAGTCACTGCAATTTGTTACATCTTGGTGTCCTGCCATCTATTTTTCCTCTAAGCTCTCTTTAGGTGCCATAGTATTCCCACCAACCGTCAAGGTATACTCATAAATTTCAGCATTCCATTTTCCAAACTCTTCCCCTGCATCAGCCTCAAGCCTTTTCCTTCTCCCTTTAAGTATTTCCATCACTCTTCAATGAAATGCACCGTTTTTGTCTTATACTTTGAAAGTTAGGCTCTGGCATAAAATGTAAGGGGCAAGGCGGGTTCTCATACTATTATTTGAAATGTATCAGATCTCTGCATAAAACATCTTATGTATGGTCATATTCTTGCGCACGTGGGTAAGGTACCTATAGGTATGATGAACGATTCAGGAGGTTGGTGCTGGACAACAGACGTATGGAGCAGATGGGTCGTGAAGATTGCACTGATTAATCTTTATTCCTATTGGAAAGGTCAATACCTAATGTTGGGATAATTATTAATGTTATGGGGAAGGGCATCCTTAAATTTGTTGGATGCGGGCCAAGGAGTGTGTTGGCTGTAACATAATACTCGTATTGTTGCAAAGTGGTAATTTTGCAAGCTCTACATGACTGTAGATGACTGGAATTCAATTAACTTCTCTGCTGACTTTATGGGCAATATGAGTACACCTTCCAAGAAAAACATAGAGCCTCAAGGTCCTGATTTTGACAGGGGCTGATGTTGATTGTTTCCAAGAGATACAGAGAGTTTTACAACTAGAACTGATAATAATGTGCCAGAGAAGGTAGAGGCATGACTATTATATCTGCTCACATATGTTTGAAGGAACCTGGAAAGTAGTAAAGGTGAGAGAAAAAATGTACAGGAACTTCTTTGGCTGTGTGAGTACTAATGCTTTCCCCACCTAGACAACTTGAACTCTTCCACTTTCATGATAAAGAAAATGCTAGTAAATCTTGTTGAAGACTGATCTATTGTTTTTTTCATGATATCATCTTCCTGGGAAGTTTCACATGTAAGGAACATGCAGATGAAAGATAATATGATAAACTTGAATGTTATAGATAATTGTGAGAGGGATAGACTTACAAGGAATTTGACTTCTGGACTTTCTCAAGTGCTATTGGCAATGCTCATGATAGAGACAGTAAGAAAGCAGTCATCCTGTTATTTTCAGGACTTTCAAATTTGCCGAAGAGTGACCTCAACACCCTGCGGGTAAATTGTTGGTAGATCTGGGAAGAGAACTGACCAAAAAGAGTGGCTGTCAGCAATATGGTACCCCGAAACAGTATCAAGGAATGCCAGAATCAATGTAATATATTACACCTAACATATCAACTACAGTACTGCAGACACAAAATATTTCACACATTATAATAAATCAGGTGACAGACCTGAAGATTTAAAGGAACCTAAGAATGGGATTATTAATACTGTTTCTGAAAAGCAACAGAAATGAAATGGCATGAACTTTAATTCTTGATAAATAGCAAATAGCAATGGCATCGATGAGCAACAATATGGATCATGACATTATTACGATAAAAGATATAGATAACAAAACTATCATGTCAAAAATATTGCTTACCACAATATCATGTTTATAATTGTAAGTACAAAAATATCAGAATAAAATATTGTTGACAATAGCATCGTACAAAAATATAAAAGTATTTTTTTTAATATGAAGAGCTTAAAGTAGTAAATGTTAAAGAATTATGTATAAGTCTGCAATATATAAATTTAATATAACAAAATTAAATACATTAGATATATTCAAATAATATTTAATACTATGGGCCCGATTCTGATGCGGGTTGGAAAAGCTTCCTGACCGATGGCCTGATTCTGATGCGGTTAGGAAGGCCTCCTAACGGCATTTGCTCCTTCCAAATCGGATCGGGAACATGTCTTCCCGACCGAGTTCCCAATTCTGATGCGGTTAGGAACAAATGTTCCCATTGAAGTCAATGGGAGTTCAACCAAATCGTATCTGGAAACATCTGGATGCATCCTACTCTGCCGGTTGGACTTTCCCGATCCGAGTGGGTCGGAAACCATTTCCCAACCGATTCGGTCGGGAAGCTTTTCCAACCCGCATCAGAATCGGGCCCTCTGTGTATATATATATTTTTATAAACACACAAAACATACATATATATACATATACATATATATATATATATATATATATATATATATATATATATATATATATATATATATATATATATATATATATATATATATATATACATATATATTACCTATTGGCGGTCGCCAGTAGGTAGTTATAGTTGGGACCTCGTTTCTATTCAAAAGCTTTTTTCTTTTGTTAATATCTCTGGCACCGTTTGACGAATCTTCGAGAAATCTTCAAAACTAATGGTTCACGCAGGTCAGCTCCTGTCTTGAAGGTTTTCGGGTAATTCGTCGAGCGAGGGCCGAGAAAAAAGGGGGGTCCCAAAACACGCTTTCTCCATGTTAATTTCCATAGGAAACTTTAGACAAAGCTACAGCTGAACGGAATTACACCAAATTTGGCAAAAAGGTAGGTCTTGGTTCAGAAAGCAACCTTTTTTTAAAATGTTGTAAATCCATTCAGTAGTTCCTGAGAAATTCAAAAATTTAAAATATCGATATCTGGTTGCCGTAGGAGGGTTCGCGAACCCTCCCGAGCACAAGCTTCATTTTGATTGGCTGTCAACACTCCAAACCAAGAAGTGTTGGCAGCCATCTTATGACTCAGTGAAACCGAGTCACAAGAAAAAAGGAGAAAAAAGGATAAAAAACAAGAAAAGGGGGCAGTGTAGAAACCCCCTGACCCCCTAGGTCTGCTCAGGGGGTCCCACAGGGAGCCCCAAGGGCGAAAAAAAGCATTTAAAAAATATATATTTCTGGCGAATTCGCGCTGGGTGCGCGAATCCGGCCGAAGGTTTTTTAAAAAATGAAGCATGGGCTCCTGTGCTTAGTTTATTTAAGCCCTTGGGTGGGCCAGGTGCCTGGAGCAATGTGTATCAGGGTGTGGGGGCCCGCAGGGGCACCCGCAGCCCCAGGGACCGCCACCTCCCCGGGGCTTTATTTATTATGTGCGGCTGGCACGTGCCCCCCCCCACAGCCCCGGGGTCTGCCACCTCACCGGGGATTTTCACAATATGGGAGGGGGGCCTCGTGGGCCCCCCACGCCCCGTGGACCGCCTACTCCCCGAGGCTTTGCTTAATTATGTGCGGGGGCCTCGCGGGCCCCCCAAGCCCTGGGGACCGCCACTTCCTTGTGGCTTTGCTTAAGGACTGAGGCGCTTTGGGGGAGCTCCCTGTGTCCGAGTGCTGGAGATGTCAGAGTGCCGTGCATGGCCGTGCTGTGTGGGCATGAACCTTGCATGGCAGCAGGGGTGCTATGCGTCCGCTCAGGGTGCTTTAGTTGGGTGTGGGGAGTCACGAGATTCAGCATGGCTGATTGAGGGGCACTGGCAGAGCTCTCTGTGGCTCTCAGTACCGGACTCACGGGGGCTCTGAACTGTAGAGGGCTGAGACAGTACCGTTGGTGGCTCTCAGTACTGGACTCGCGGGTGTGCTGAACCATAGAGGGCTCGGCAGTACCGTTGGTGGCTCTGAGTATTGGACTCATGGGGGCTCTAAATCGTAGAGGGCTGAGGCACAACTGTCAGGGGCTCTCAGTAATGGACTTGCGGGGGCCCTGAACCGTAGAGGGCTGAGGCAGTACCGTCGGCGGCTCTCAGTACTGGACTCGCGGGTGTGCTGAACCGTAGAGGGCTGAGGCAGTACCATCGGCGGCTGTCAGTACTGGACTCATGGGGGCTATAAATCATAGAGGGCTGAGGCAGTACCGTCGGCAGCTCTCAGTACTGGAAAGGGCAGTGCTACACTTCTCTCTGAGGAGCCCAGCTCACTCCCTCAGTTGCCAAGCCCTCTGCTGCTGCAGAAATCCATACCTGTCACCCTGAAAGCCCAAGTTTGTTAAATTGCTGTAGAACTTGTGAATGGAGGGGGAATGGGTTCTGCTTTTCCTTGTTCATTAAGGAGTGGGGGCTCAAGAGAGTGGGTTAGTGGTGAAATATAGCTCTCCAAAGAGGAAGCCGGTGAGGCTACGAGATGAAAGGCTCCGTGGGCAGGTTTGTGAAACCTCAGACCCACTCTGTACGTCATTAATCACCATGGAGAGTGATGCCCCCACCCTGCAGTGCAAGGCCGGGCTCTGGTCATGCGGGGCAAGCATCTGATCTGTTTGATGGCTGGTGAGGGATACTGACCTTTTCCAAATGGCCCCTAGGCCCCCCGTCCACTGTCCTGCTTCAACCCCAATCCTTGCCTGTGCGCAACCCACTACAGTCTGTATGTGCCCCCTACCTTCCCTTAAGTACTCCTACCTGTGCATTCAGGCCTGTCCTGCACCGTCTCAGTGCCCCCATGTGCCTTCCATTGAGTACCCCTTTCCACGCTTCTGCCAGTGGTCTCAGGCCTGGGCTGCACCACATCTGTGCCACCCTCTGCCATCCCTATAGTACCCCTTCCCACATTTTTGCCAGTGCGCCTAAGGCCTGGCCTGCACTATCTCTGTGCCCCCTGTGCCTTCCCTAAAGTACCTCTTCCCACTCTTCTGCCAGTCATTTTAGGCCTGGCCTGCACCATCTCTGTGCCCCCTGCATTCCCTTGAGTACCCCCTACCACACTACTGCCAGTGGCTTCAGGCCTGACCTGCACCATCTCTGCGCCCCCCTCCCCCTGCCTTCCCTTGAGCACCCCTTCTCATGCTTCTGCCAGTGGCCCCAGGCCTGGCCTGAACCATCTCTCTGCCCCCCTGTGCCTTCCCTTGAGCACCCCTTCCCACGCTTTTGCCAGTGGCCTCAGGCCTGGCCTGCACCATCTCTGTGCCCCCCTGTGCCTTCCCTAAAGTACCTCTTCCCACGCTTCTGCCAGTCCGCCTTAGTACTCAGACCCAGGTCAGCTATTGCACCTCGGCCTGGCCAGCTGTGTGAGCACTGCCACTCGAGCACAGGTCTGATAATCCCCCATTTCCTGCCCCAGCCCCTCCTCCTGCTTTCAAAGTGAGGCACAGCTAGAGTGTGGCCAGTGTATCCGAGTCGTGACTCGCCCGAGGACCGCGGCCACCAGACGTGGCCAGACCGGAGCCCACTGCGACCATCCTTTTGTTAGGGCATTTTATGGTGGTTGCACCATTTGCCTCAGTCTGGTCTGCGCCTACATGGTTTCTGAACTGGTGCGCAGCTGTGAAGACGCCCAGAAGGGAACAGAACAAGAGGGGCGGGATGCTGTGTGGGAGGGGTTAAACATTTATAATTTGTGCAGCTGTTCCCCATACTGTGAAGGAGCCCACAGTCACAGACCGGTGGTCTCACTGGATGAAACTGCACCTCACTTGTGCTTGGCTTTGATGGGCAAGTGACCATCTGAGCTGGGAGTGTATGTACCGGCTTTCATGTCGTGTCCAGGTTCTGTGCACTCGGCACAAGCACTTTACTCAAAAGCGCAGGGCCAGTTCTGTTTTCCTTATCTGATTGCCAAAAATGGACCTGGATCCAATCACCATTGAGCGGCAGTAGCTAGAAGCATGAGGAGGATGCGCCCTTTGGACAGGCACTGTTACTGTGTGACATAGCATAATGTGTATTTGTAAAGCGCAGTTTAACCCAGAAGGATATCTTGGCACTGAATAGCAGATGTTTATTGTTACCCAACTCAATGGTACTCATTTATCGACCTCAGAAGGATGAAAGGCTGAGTGCTCCCTCAGGGATTTGAACCTATGACCATGAGGTCAAACACAGGCCCCTATAGTGGACAATTTATTCCACTAAACCACCAGACCCAAAATGTAAGAACAGCCCAATGGGCTTAGTACCTCCAAATTTCCATGCCTCATAGTGCGGAGCAGTCCTGTCCATCAGCACAGTCTGTGTAGCTGTTAACATTTGAAACCGATCTAGAACGAGTAAGTGACACCTTTATCTTTTGCATCTGTTTTACTGCGCGTGACATCATGTGGAGTTCATCTTTTGAGCTATGTATGTTTGCTGTTTATGATGTATGTTTTATGCTCGTGCCCAGAAGGCTTCCAAGTTGCTGTGTGGTTTTTGGAGCGCCACTAAAAGAGAATGAACTCACAGAGCCGCCCGTTATGTAACCAAACTCATATTTTTTCTCCTTCATAATCTTCTCTGAGCAAATCCTTCTAAAGAGAGGAAGTTCTCTTTGAGAGATGACTTTGAATGTCTCTGATGCCCTACTTTTGTTCTTGATCTCATCTCCATGGCTGCTTCTAGTCTGCATCTGTGCCCCCCTCCCCCCCAGCCCCACCCCCAAAACATCAGGGTCTGTCCCGAAGTGCCAGTGCGGGGCTTTGAGCCCTAACATTTCTTGGCCCCCACTTGAGGATACAGAAGCAGCTCACATCACCCCCCCTTCCCCCTTGGAACGCCGCTCCTCTTGGCAGGTTTAGAGTTGAATAGTTTTAGCCGAATAAATGCTGCCCCGGGCTTGGGGTGAATTTTCGCTTGTATTTTCTGGCTGACTTTAGCTTGGTGCGTGAACTTTGCTGTGACACGCTCTGTCTCCTCCAAGAGTGATTGGAAACAGAAGTCCGGTTTGTTCTGCTACTGATGTGTTTTTTTTGGTTGTATTTCCTTCTGTCTTGTTCCTCCGTCTTGCCGTCAAGCTGGTTGACGAGCCTGTGAGCAGGTTGTCAGTACAGTGGCATAAGACACGGTCTGGTCTGGGAGTGCGAGGTACTGGGAGCTGGTACCGGGAGCTGGCACGGGCCAGAGAAGGCCGATTTATGGGCAGTGTCAGGCAAGCCGTCCACAGAGGAGATGGAGGTATGTGTGTGGTACCTTTATCTCTGCCCTCACCTGTAGCCCGCTCAGCTGCCACCATACCTCGATGGGAGCTCAGAACCAGGCCACCCTCTTCGGATGAGCACACTGGCATCTCCTGGTGCCAGGCCCAAGCTAATTACACAGGGGGGGCTGATAAGAGGAATAATCTCCATTCTGCCTACTGTGCCTCTGGAAAACTGGGAAACCACACTGATGAACACCAGGGTTCGGCCCCTGAAGCAGCGCTGGATGTTTGGGGTTCTTGCAGATGTGTAGGATGTTAATGGGCGCACCTCATGAGAGTCCAGCTGATCTCAAACATGGGGAGGTACATCCCTCTTGGCGTGAGGCTGCATGGGGGCCCATACCTCTAGGCATGAGGCTACATGGGGACACATACCTCTAGGCGTGATGGTGCATGGGGTGCATACCTCTAGGCATGAGGCTGCACTGGGGCGCATACCTCTAAACATGAGGCTGCACGGTCCTGGCTGCTGGGTGTTCTTGTCCACTCACTAGTGACTGGAAAGCTCTGGCGGCCACCAGCACTCTAATACTTACAAGATTTAGCCTGAGGTTCTCTGGTCTTCAGAACATCCTCTGGGACTGTGAGATTCCCCAGTGATAGACCCCTACCCCCCCACACACACACACTGAGGGACTCACCTGGACTTCTGTGGAGAGACTGCCCTTTGTCTACAGAAGCTGCAGGACTCCAAGGTTTCATGGTGTCCTTGATGTCATGGGCAGTCTTGAGGACAGCACTATTAGTTTACCTGTAATTATAAAGTGCTGAATATCACCCAAGAGGGTCTCGAGGTGCTGGAGCTGCTAGCTGCTTCAAGGAGATCTATCATTTGAACAGCCAGGGTTTGAGTCCTTTCCTGAATTCCCGGAGCGATGAGGCGATCTTGAGGTGTAGGGGAAGGTCGTTCCAAACTTGGGCACCAAGATGGCAGCCATCAGCAAACACTGTCCTTTAAGCGTACCTAATGAAATAGCATCTTCTATGTTGTGAACATTTGTATACAATTCACATCTGAATACACAGTGCTCTCAAAGGCCTGCCTCCACCTTGCCATGCACAAAACATTATTTGCATGTGTCTGAATCAAGCATGTTTTCAGTTAATGCTCTCTTGGCGGCATTGGCCCCCATGAGTCTGCTAAACACACTGTGTCCTTGCTTGGGACTAAATAGGTTTATGAATCATACCTAGTGCATAAGATTAAGGGCCAAACAATCTTGTTACCCAGATGTGTTCTCTAACTGTTTGATCTGTGACACACGGCACAGTACTCCTTGTGGAACTGCCCGGTTACAAGTGGAGTGTCATACAGAATGTGTGCAAGAGCTCCTCCCAATATGCAAATGCCTACTTACTAGTGTGTGTAATTGTAAATTATATTTCTATAGAACATACTACTCCAGGTGAGGAGCTGAGGTGCATTGCAGTGAGTCACAAAGTACTCTAGAACCCAAGGTTAGATGTAAACAAGTAGTAGATTATTAATATACTCTTTTTTTTGCCTTTTAAGATTAGTTATGGTTAATTTGTTAGGTTAGTGCTTTTGCGATCCTATGCGCTTACTAGTATTTTGAAAAGGGCAAGATTAACTGAGGTGGATTAGTAAAGGGAAGATGTGAGATGTTGTTGGGAGTGTGGACATGTGTGCCTGTTAGTTGGATGAATAGGATAGGAGGAACAAGTTGGGAAGGATGGTTGGGAGTCCATGGTAGTGGGAATAGTTTAGGATGCTTCAGAGTGTAGGCAGAGGAGGAAAGTGTTTTTTCTTTATTTTTATAACTGAAAAATGTACCTATACATGTATGCAGACATACTCACACATCTAAAAATATATATGTAAATATATGTATACAAATGTGCATTGCACTTAGTAATAATTCTGTATAAGGCATAAACATATTATAATCACTGAAAAAAAAACATTACAGGGATGTTATAGTTAGGTTCAGATTTTACACACACAAAACCATAGAAATTCAGCACGCATAGTTAGTTATCTCAAGTAACTATAAGTCGTGCCGTAAGGTAATGATAACTCGCACCCCCGCCATGCACAGTTTTCTCATCAATAATTTCACTGCAAATGGTTCAGTGATATTATTAATGATGTCTACAGAAGATGTAATGACTATGTAATATGTGGGGTAATTAGTAGTGCATGGCAGGAGTGAGTTATAGTTACCTTAGGGCACAAGTTACATTGCACCTCTTTTGCCTGTTTCTGCAAATGTCTTGCCTCTTTCTGAACTTCTCTTGCCTCCTGCATCTCTGTTGCTTCTTTCTGCACTTCTCTTGCCTCTTTCTGCAACCCTCTTGACTGTTTCTGCACCTCTGTTGGTTCCTTTTGCACTGCTCTTTCTTCTTTCTGCACCTCTCTTGCAAATTTATGCACCCCTCTTGTCTCTTTCTGCACCCCTCTTCCCTCTTTCTGCACCTCTCTTGCCTCTGTATGCACCCCTGTTCCTTCTTTTTGCACCTCTTTTGCCTGTTTCTGCAACTCTCTTGCCTCTTTCTGCACCCCTCTTGCCTCTTTCTGCACCTCTCTTGCTTCTTTCTGCACCTCTCTTGCTTCTTTCTGCACCCCTCTTGCCTCTTTCTGCACCCTTCTTCCCTTTTTCTATACCTCTCTTCCCTCTTTCTGCACCTCACTTGCCTCTTCCTGCACCCCTGTTCTCTCTTTCTGCACATCCCTTGCCTGTTTTGGCAACTCTCTTGCCTCTTTTTACAGTTCTCTTGCCTCTTTATGCACTGCTCTTGACTCCTTCTGCACTTCTCTTGGTTGTTTCCGTACTGCTCTTGTTTCTTTCTGCACCTGTCTTGCCTCTTTCTGTACCCCTCTTGCCTCGTTCTGCACCCCTCTTCCCTTTTTCTGCACCTCTCTTGCCTCTGTCTGCACCCCTATTGCCTCTTTCTGCACCTCTGTTGCTTCTTTCTGCACTTCTCTTGCTTCTTTCTGCACCTCTCTTGCAAATTTCTGCATCCCTCGTGCCTCTGTGTGCACCTCTCTTGCCTCTTTCTGCTCCTCTCTTGCCTCTTCCTGCACCCCTCTTGCCTCTTTCTGCACCTCTGTTGGTTCTTACTGCACTGCTCTTGATTCTGTCTGCTACTCTCTTGCACATTTCTGCATCCCTCTTGCCTCTTTCTGCACCTCTGTTGGTTCTTTCTGCACCTTTCTTGCCTCTGTCTGCACCTCTGTTCTCTCTTTCTGTACCTCTTTTGCCTGTTTCTGCAACTCCCTTGCCCCTTCCTGCACTTTTATTCCCTCTTTCTGCACCTCTGTTGCCTCTTACTGTACCTCTGTTGCTTCTTTCTGCACTTCTCGTACTTCTTTCTCCACCTCTCGTGCTTCTTTATGCACTCCTCTTGCCTCTTCCTGAACCTCTCTTGCCTCTTTCTGCACTTCTCCTGCCTCCTTCTGCACCTCTGTTGCTTTTTTCTGCACCCCTCTTGCCTTTTTCTGTACCCCTCTTGCCTCTTTCTGCACTCCTGTTGCTTCTTTCTGTACTTCTCTTGCTTCTTTATGTACCTCTGTTGTTTTTTCTGCACTGCTCTTGCCTCTTTCTGCACCCTCTTCCCTCTCTCTGTGCCTCTCCTGATCTTTCTGCACTTCTCGTGCCTCTTTCTGCACCCCTCTTGCCTCTTTCTGTACCTCTGTTACTTCTTTCTTCATTTCTCTTGCTTCTTCCTGTGCGTCTGCTGCTTCTTTCTGCACCGCTCTTGCCTCTTTCTGCACCCTTCTTCCCTCTTTCTGCACCTCTCTTGCCTCTTTCTGCACCCCTGTTCCCTTTTTCTGCACCTCTCTTGCCTGTTGCTGCGACTCTCTTGCCTCTTTCTGTAGTTCTCTTGTCTCCTTCTGCACCTCTGTTGCTTCTTTTTGCACTTCTCTTTCCTCTTTCTGCACCCCTCTTGCTTCCTTCTGCACCTCTGTTGGTTCTTTCTGCACTGCTCTTGCTTCTTTCTGTACCTCTCTTGCCTCTTTCTGCACCCCCTTGCCTCTTTCTGCACCCCTGTTCCCTCTTTCTGCACCTCTTTTGCCTGTTTCTGCAACTCTCTTGCTTCTTTCTGAACTTCCTCCACCTCTTTCTGTAGTCAAATGGGAAGTGCAAGCTGGCAAGTTTAAAGGTATGCATGTTCTCTTGACTGAGGTACATGTCTACTTGTGTATGTATTCTTACATGTGTTATGCATCTGAAGACGGTAGCTGAAAAGGCGGGTAACTTCTCCTACAGGTGGTCAAATTTTCTCAGTTCTGCTCTGTCATTCAGTTGCACAGGCAAACATGTCTTATGTATATAGGTGTAATAGAGCCCTCAAATATACTATTGAATACCCATGTGCCCTATATTGTGAGCAGAAAGAAATGCATACACCTTTTTTTACACAAGTTTACAGAGTATGCTGTTTGAAACACAGGTATTCAAGTGTTTGTATATTTAATTTTATTTAACATGTCACTAGGTAAAAGCATAAACACGCATGCATACCTTCACCACCTTGGTCAGACTTACAACAGTGATATGCTTAGGATTGCTGTTTTATATTTGGTAGGCATAACATTCTGAGCAGTTGATTAATAGTGAACCTTCAAGAGAAAAGTGAGGTTTAAGATATCTTCGCAGAAGGATTAGTGATTAGGGTACTTTGTATGAGTCTGTTGTAAGGTACAGTCAAAGTAGGCCTCTTTCTGCACCTCTGTTGGTTCTTTCTGCACATCTCTTGCTTCTTACTGAACCTTTCTTCCTCTTTCTGGACTTCTGTTGCCTCTTACTGCATTTCTCTTGCTTCTTTTGCACCATTCTTCCTCTTTCTGCAACTCTTTTGCCTCTTTCTCCACTTCTCTTGCTTCTTTCGGCGCCTTTGTTCCTCTTTCTGTGCATGTCCTACCTATGTAGGCATAGTTAGAAATTAGCATTTAAAAAGCCTTAGAAATTCACTGAAAAAAACAGAGGTTTCAGGGACCTTATAGTTAGAAATTAGCATTTTAAAAACCTTAGAAATTCATTGAAAAAATTGGTTTCAGGGACGTTTTAGTTAGAAATTAGCATTTAAAAAACCTTTGAAGTTCACTGAAAAAACATAGGTTTCAGGGATGTTATAGTTAGAAATTAGCATTTAAAAAACCTTTGAAATTCACTGAAAAAACATAGGTTTTAGGGAAGTTATAGTTAGCAATTAGCAATTAAATAACCTTAGAAATTATAGTTAGTTGGACATTTACTCATACAAAACCAGAGAAATTCGGCCTTTATAGTTAGTTGAGCTAACTATAATTTGCGCCCCCGCAATGCACTGCTGATGACGTCACATATTACATCACTCATGACATGGTCAGTGACATCACTGATGACATCTCAAATGACATCACTGATGACATCATCCATGTGATAATCTGATGCACCTCCTCACACCCTAATATAAACTTTGATACATCCACTTTAAAATACAGACTGCCATTCTCCAAACCATGGACACACCAATTCCAGTTACTACAAACCCACTCACTAATTCCTAGGACTATACACACATCCACTCATTCAGCCATACAGTCACTCATACATGCAGTCACTCATCAATACAGCACTATCATATGTACTCATAAACCTTTACAGAAACTCACACACCGCCTCTCACCCATAGAGTTACTCACACACATAGTCAGTCATGCAAAGAATCAATCAAACTCCCATATACTCACCTACACAGATATACAAACACCACCTCATTTATTCATACAGATACTAACACATACTTACTCTCTTATACAATCACTGACACAAGCACACACTCATCCATACAGCCACTCTCACAATCACTAACCCTCACATATAGTCATTTATATAGTCCAACACTCACATATACTACCTTTCACATGTGTAGTTACTCACACATGTACCACTGAGGCATCAATTCACTCACCAACACACCTATACACACACTCACCCTCCCATACAGCCCTTCACATACGCACTGTTGAACCCATACACCCAGTGAATCCCCCACTCACACATCTATGCATGGAGTCACACCACCTGCCCACCCACACAGACACTCAGGCACCCATACCGATTCAAAGACAACCAATTAATAACCCATATAGATAGTCACTAACCCATGCAGCCGCTTACACACCAACTGACAGACTGATACAGACATTCACACAGTTTAGTCACTAACCCATGCATTCAGTAGGACACGATTAATCACGATACAGACACTTATACACCCACTCATTCTTCAATACACCTTGGCATATATATATATATATATATATATATTCACTGAAAAAACCATAGGTTTTAGGGACAGTTATAGTTAGTTGGACATTTCACTCGTACAAAACCCGTGAAATTCCCCCGTTATAGTTAGTTCAGCTAACTATAACTCTCGCCCCCGCAATGCACTGCTGATGACGTCACATATTACATCACTCATGACATGGTCAGTGACATCACTGATGACATCACTGATGACATCTCAAATCTCATCCCAATCCCCCCACAGTCCCGCCGGCTCCCCGCGTCCCTTGGGAGCCGGCATTGCTTTCCACATGGGGAGCTGCTAAGATGCAGCTTCCCATGTGGAAAAGCAATGTGCTTTGGATATTGGAAGAGAGAGCAGGTTTCCCTGCTCTCTCTTCCAATATCCAAAGCAGTTTGCTATGGCAGGACGGGAGCCGCGAGGCTCCCGTCCTGCCATAGCAAACTACAGTGTCCCGGGGGTAGGCACCCCGGGACACTGCAGGAGCCGGCCCTGGGGGGTGGCAGTCCCCAGGGCCATCAAGGGCTCCAGGAGGGGGGCCGCGCGGCCCCCCTCCCTTAAATTGCACAGCCCCGGGGAGGTGGTGGTCCCCGGGGCTCTGGGGGTCCGTAATGGACCCCCACATTTATTTTGTAAGTGCCCCGGGGAGGTGGTGGTCCCCGGGGCGTGTGGGGGGGCTGGAGCCCCCCCCCACACCTTATTTATTTAAAAAAAGAAGCCCCGGGGGTGGCGGTCCCCGGGGCTGCGGGAGGGCAGGAGAGCCCTCCCGCACCATTTTTATAAAGCCCCGGGGGTGGCGGTCCCCGGGGCTTGGGGGGCGCTTGAGGCCCCCATACAAACAATATACCCACCCCCACCATGCCCCCGGGACTTGGGCCACCCGGGGCAAATGCAATCGAGCGCGGGAAACCGCGCTTCGATTTTTTTTTTTCGGCAGGATTCGCGCACCCTGAGCGCATCCCGCCGATCCTTGTGGGACCCCCTGAGCAAACCTAGGGGGTCAGGGTGTTTCTACCCTGCCCCCTTTGTGCGCTTTGCGCACTTGTTTCTGTCCCTCGGTTCTACCGAGGGACAAAATGGCTGCCAACATTTCCTGAATCGGAATGTTGACAGCCAGCTGACAGCCAATTAACATGCAGCTCGTGATTGGGACGGTGCGCGCAGGGTGCGCTGAGGGTACGCGGACCCTACTCGGCCATAGATATATCTATCTTTTTACTTTTGATTTTCTCAGCAACTACTAAACGGATTTACACCATTTAACAAAAGGGTTCTTTCTGAACCAAGAACTACCTCTTTGCCAAATTTGGTGTAATTCCGTTCAGCAGTTCGGAGCTGTAGCCGTGTCTAAAGTTTCCTATGGAAAATTGCATGGGGAAAACGCGTTTTGGGACCCCCTTTTTCTCGGCCCCCGCTTGACAAATCCCCCGAGACTTTCAGGGTAGGAGCGGACTGGAGCGCCCCACAAAGTTTGAAAATTTTGCGAAGATACGTCAACCGGCAAGAGAGTTATTTCAAATAGAATGTCGCGGATTTCCTATGGATAATAGGTTGTAACTATAACTATCTACTGGCGACCGCCAGTAGATAATATATATATATATATATATATATATATATATATATATATATATATATATACTCCTCGCATGATTTTTAGATAGATATTTTAGTTGCACTTGGCACTTTATTAAATTCACATGGCAAAGAATATTGAGGAACTTAAAGCACTTGCAAAGAATATGACATTTGGAATTGGTACATTGGGATTGTTTAGCATTTATGCTGTCAGAATGGTTTAAGATCGATCATGCGGTCTTTATATTCTCAACCAATTCATGTAGTTTTTAATGTTTATACAGCAATATTTATTTATTTATTTATTTATTGCTTTTAAACGTAATGTGAGGGCACAATTGTACCTCATCATGCATACTTCTGAAATTTCCATTTTATATAGGTGACATGCATTTAAGCTTCACAATATATTTTTAAGGGATAAAAACAAGGAAGTAATTATTATAACAATAACAGCAAAGTATCAATGTCATTAATTAATTTTTAGCAACAACTAAAAGAAGAGTGATTTTGTAATGTGTTGTTTAAATGCGTAAAAAATGCCGATAACACAGTGTTTCTTCTATTGCTTTGACCATGTGACTCACAATGGGGTGGACACCCAGCATTTAAAAAGATCATGGCGGATATTTTTCTTTATGTGTGAACAAGGGCACAGGGTGCTCGAAACGCGTCACAAGTGAGAGGAGAATAAAACAACTTGCCTGCCACTATTCCTTGGGTCTGTGTCTCTCTGTTCGCCTGTGTGGAGGTTCGGAGAGTGCTTTTTGGAAGATATATATATATATATATATATATATATATATATATATATATATATATATATATATATAAAATGCTGGCGGTCGGCATTTTTCACGCACCACCAGTTGTTATTTTGGGCTTCTCAGCGACCGCAGTTTGGATAAGGATGAGTACAATAGTTCTATCTGATTAGCCCCCAGGGGTGCAGTCGAAACGAGGAGAATAGTTAACAGCAGTGTGAATGGCGGAGCTCTTGACGCGGGGAGGTCTTTTTGGCATTCAGCGCGGAGTCTTCAGCTTTCCCCTGGCTCGAATTACCTCACACTTCGACTGTTGGATCTCTGGTGACTGGGCACCGCCTCGGCCGATGCTGATATGGTGAGGTTTGCTTGGCAAAATTGAGTTTTTGAACATTGCTCTCCCCCGACCCTGCATTAAATGATATTTTCTTGACTTCAGATGCGTGCACTGAATTAATTTGGCCTGATATTTGAAACAATGGCAGTGTTCCTACATATATCCTTCTGATTTAAAGGAATCCATTAGGGAGCCAACACAAGCACGGTGGCGTAATTGTGTCTATTTCTGCACGTACCAGTCCAGCATCAAATCATGCCGATTGCCTTCTTGACGGATAGGCGAGGGTTAAAGGATCCATTAAGAACGTGAATGTGTGTTCTCGATGCTCTTGGCAGACTGGTGATTGCAGTCTGCACATGGCTGAGATGAAGCATTGTGGGACGGGTAGTCCTGGGGAGTATTGCGGATTAAGTGTGGGACTACAGCGATGCTCTTAATCACATATTTTGGGTGTGACTAGTATAATGAGAAAGTCGCTTCCTCACAATCCGATATCTCAACACCCTCTGCTTCATAACTTTGAAAGAAAGCTACTGGTAATGCTTTGTGTTGTTCCCCAAAGGATCAAAGGGACAACTATACATTTATGTATATTTTCATTTTTATTTTATTTTTTCGGTGCAGTATTAACACGCAGCATTTTGTGATTGGTTTTTAAATGTGCTATGACAACTATGTAAGCACCCACTTTTATTTACATGCTTTAAAACAACTGTTTAATAACTATTATTTTAGACATATTGTTAGAATTCGAGTTATAGCCCAGTTTGCAGGCGAATAGGGTGGGTCCTGGGATGCACTAGGCGGGTTATGGGTATATATCATTGTACCGTACACTATGCATTTAAGCCAACGTGATTACATGTTGAAGTCATCCCTACGACCACCTTTCTTGATTAATTGCATTTAGTGAATATGCAGCTGCATGCTCGTGCTGATTAGTAGTGTATCTTTTTTAAATTACAAGCAGCATGTTGTCTGTGTCTATATATTTGGGGCAGACTATAAATAACTTTTTAAAAATGGCGCTAATTAGACGGCAGAAGGCTGCTGTGACAGCCGAAAACACATTATCTCTAAGTTGCCAGGTCGGAGGAGACCTAATGCAATAAAAAGTGCCTTTGAAACTTAGCACTCTATTCTTTGTGGAGTAGTGTTGGATTGGAGATATATATATATATATATTCACTGAAAAAACCATAGGTTTTAGGGACAGTTATAGTTAGTTGGACATTGCACTCGTACAAAACCCGTGAAATTCCCCTGTTATAGTTAGTTCAGCTAACTATAACTCGCGCCCCGCAATGCACTGCTGATGACGTCACATATTACATCACTCATGACATGGTCAGTGACATCACTGATGACATCACTGATGACATCTCAAATGACATCACTGATGACATCACTGATGACATCATCCAGTGACTGTGTGTTTCTGTAAAGTTTAAATATGTTTAATATATATAGGGAAAGGAGTATTGAAGAATGAGTGGGTGTATAAGTGTCTGAATGGATGATTTAGTACGTGAGTGACTGACTCTACAAGTGAGTGATTAAACGTATCTTACTGAATGCATGGGTTAGTGACTAAACTGTGTGAATGTCTGTATCCGTCTGTTTGTTGGTGTGTAAGTGGATGCATGGATTTGCGAATAGCTACATGAGTGTCTATATGGGTTATTGATTGGTTCTCTGAGTATCTGTATGGCTGCCTGAGTGATTGTGTGGGTGGGGTGTGTGTGACTCTATACATAGATGTGTGAGTGGGTGATTCACTGGGTGCATGATTTCAAGAGTGCATCTGTGATGGACTGCTTGGGTGGGTGAGTGTGTGTATGGGTGTGTTAGTGAGTGAATGTATATCTCAGTGGTACATGTGCGAGTAACTACATATGTAAAAGGCAGTATATATGTGTGTTAGAGTATTTAAATGGCTATAAGTGAGAGTGTGTTATTGTGAGAGTGGCTGTATGGATGCGTGTGTGCTTGTATCAGTTATTGTATAAGAGCATAAGAATGTGCTAGTATTTGTATGAGTAAGTGAGCTGGTGTGTGTATAACTGTATAGGTGAGTAATGGGTGTGTGATTAATTTTTGCATGACTGACTAGGTGTGTGAGTACCTCTATGGATGAGTGGCGGTGTGTGAGTATTTATATAGGTGTATGAGTGCATATGATAGTCCTGTACTGAGTGACTGTAAGTATGAGTGACTGTACAGGTGAGTGAGTGGATGTGTGTGTAGATCTAAGAATCAGTGAGTGGGTATGTAGTTTTTGGTGTTGGAGTGTCTATGGTTTTGAGAATGGCAGTCTGTAATTTAGAGTGGGTGTATCAAAAGTTATATTAGGGTGTGAGAAGATGCATGAAATTTTCACATGGATGATGTCATCAGTGATGTCATTTGAGATGTCATCAGTGATGTCACTGACCATGTCATGAGTGATGTAATATGTGACGTCATCAGCAGTGCATTGCGGGGCGCGAGTTATAGTTAGCTGAACTAACTATAACAGGGGAATTTCACGAGTTTTGTACGAGTGCAATGTCCAACTAACTATAACTGTCCCTAAAACCTATGGTTTTTTCAGTGAATTTCAAAGGTTTTTTAAATCCTAATTTCTAACTATAACGTGCCTGAAACCTATGGTTTTTTCAGTGAATTTCAAAGGTTTTTTAAATGCTAATTTCTAACTATAACGTGCCTGAAACCTATGGTTTTTTCAGTGAATTTCAAAGGTTTTTTAAATGCTAATTTCTAACTATAACGTGCCTGAAACCTATGATTTTTTAAGTGAATTTCAAAGGTTTTTTAAATGCTAGTTTCTAACTATGCCAACAGAGGTAGGACATGTGAAGAAAGAAGAAAAAACGCACAGAAAGAAGCAAAAGATGTGCAGAAAGAACCAACAGAGGAGCAGAAAGAGGCCTTGTTGCAAAATCATCCTGTGCCCACAACTTTTTCAGACGGGTACTGGTGGTAACTGACTCTGACTAACCAGAGCCAGTGCGCGTTTGCACAGTGGTGAAGGGAGGGGGGCCTGAGGTGACATGTGTGCAAACGCGCCCTGTGGCGCGTTTTAAGTTGCGGGATTAAGTCCCCTTGAATCCTGAGGGTCCCTGGGGCCCAACTAGCCCCCCAGGTACCTACAGTTAGGACCACAGAGCTGAGTTGCAGAGAGGCGTTCCGAGGCCACGCACCTTTTTTCACCTCTCTGCAACGCAACTCTGTTGTGCTTACTGAAGGTACCTGGTGGGCTAGTCGGCCCCCAGGATTCAAAGAGAATTAACTCCCCAACTTAAAACGCACCACAGGGCGTGTTTGCGCACATGTCACCTGAAGCCCCGCCCCTCCCTTCACCACTGTGCAAACGCGCCCCGTGGCGCGTTTTAAGTTGGGGGATTAGGTCACCTTGAATCCTGAGAGTCCCTGGGGCCCAACTAGCCCACCAGGTACTTCCAGTAAGCACCACAGGCCTGCGTTGCAACGCCTGTAACAAATTGTGCAGTTGTGTTTAGGTAGTGAAGAGGGTCATGCTGGGGGTAGTGTTTTAGGGTTTAGGGTAGTGCAGTGGTGTTTGTGTAGTGTAGGGGGTCATGCTGGGGGTAGATTTAGGGTTTAGGGTAGTGCAGTGGTGTTTGGGTAGTGTAGGGAGTCGTGCTGGGGGAGTGTTTTAGGGTGTAGGGTAGTACAGTGGTGTTTGGGTAGTGTAGGGGGTCGTGCTGGGGTTAGTGTTTTAGGGTTTTAGGGTTTAGGGTAGTGCAGTGGTGTTTGGGTAGTGTAGGGGATACTGCTGGGGGTAGTGGTTTAGGGTTTAGGGTAGTGCAATGGTGTTTGGGTAGTGTAGGGGGTACTGCTGGGGGTAGTGTTTTAGGGTTTAGGGTAGTGCAGTGGTGTTTGGGTAGCATAGGGGTACTGCTGGGGGTAGTGTTTTATGGTTTAGGGTAGTGCAGTGGTGTTTGGGTAGTGTAGGGGCTCGTGCTGAGGGTAGTTTTTAGGGTTTAGGGTAGTGCAGTGGTGTTTGTGTAGTGTAGGAGGTCGTGTTTTAGGGTTTAGGGTAGTGCAGTGGTCTTTGGGTAGTGTAGGGAGTCGTGCGGGGGTATTGTTTTAGAGTTTAGGGTAGTGCAGTGGTCTTTGGGTAGTGTAGGGGGTTGTGCGGGGGTAGTGTTTTAGGGATTAGGGTAGTGCATTGGTATTTGGGTAGTGTAGGGGGTCATGCGGGGGGTAGTGTTTTAGGGTTTAGGGCAGTGCAGTGGTGTTTAGGTAGTGTAGGGGGTCGTGCTGGGGGAGTGTTTTAGGGTTTAGGGCAGTGCAGTCGTGTTCGGGCAGTGTAGGGGGTCGTGCTGGGGGTGGTGTTTCAGGGTTTAGGGCAGTGCAGTGGTGTTCGGGCAGTGTAGGGGGTCGTGCAGGGGGTGGTGTTTCAGGGTTTAGGGCAGTGCAGTGGTGTTCGGGCAGTCGTGCAGGGGTGGTGTTTCAGGGTTTAGGGCAGTGGTGTTCGGCAGTGTAGGGGGTCATGCTGGGGGTGGTGTTTCAGGGTTTGGGGCAGTGCAGTGCTGTTCGAGCAGTAAAGGGGTCATGCTGGGGGTGGTGTTTCAGGGTTTAGGGCAGTGCAGTGGTGTTCGGGCAGTGTAGGGGGCGGTGCAGGGGGTGGTGTTTCAGGGTTTAGGGCAGTGCAGTGGTGTTCGGGCAGTGTAGGGAGTGGGGCAGGGGGTGGTGTTTCAGGGTTTAGGGCAGTGCAGTGGTGTTCGGGCAGTGTAGGGGGTCGTGCAGGGGTGGTGTTTCTGGGTTTAGGGCAGTGCAGTGGTGTTCGGGCAGTGTAGGGGGCGGTGCAGGGGGTGGTGTTTTAGGGTTTAGGGCAGTACAGTGGTGTTCGGGCATTGTAGGGGGTGGTGCTGGGGCTGGTGTTTCAGGGTTTAGGGCAGTGCAGTAGTGTTTGGGCAGTGTAGGGGGTAGTGCAGGGGGTGGTGTTTCAGGGTTTAGGGCAGTGCAGTGGTGTTCGGCCAGTGTAGGTAGTCTTGCTGGGGGTGGTGTTTCAGGGTTTAGGGCAGTGCAGTAGTTTTCGGGCAGTGTAGGCGGTCGTGCTGGGGCTGGTGTTTCAGGGTTTAGGGCAGTGCAGTGGTGTTCGGGCAGTGTACGGGGTTGTGCTGGGGCTGGTGTTTCAGGGTTTAGGGCAGTGCAGTGGTGTGCGGGCAGTGTACGGGGTTGTGCTGGGGCTGGTGTTTCAGGATTTAGGGCAGTGCAGTGGTGTTCGGGCAGTGTAGGGGGTCGTGCTGGGGTGGTGTTTCAGGGTTTAGGGCAGTGCAGTGGTGTTCGGGCAGTGTAGGGGGTCGTGCTGGGGCTGGTGTTTCAGGGTTTAGGGCAGTGCAGTGGTGTTCGGGCAGTGTAGGGGGTCGTGCTGGGGCTGGTGTTTCAGGGTTTTGGGCAGAGCAGTGGTGTTCGGGCATTGTAGGGGGTCGTGCTGGGGGTGGTGTTTCAGGGTTTAGGGCAGTGCAGTGGTGTTCGGGCAGTGTAGGGGGTCTTGCTGGGGGTGGTGTTTCAGGGTTTAGGGCAGTGCAGTGGTGTTCGGGCAGTGTAGGGGGTCTTGCTGGGGGTGGTGTTTCAGGGTTTAGGGCAGTGGTGTTCAGGCAGTGTAGGGGGTCTTGCTGGGGGTGATGTTTCAGGGTTTAGGGCAGTGCAGTGGTGTTCGGGCAGTGTAGGGGGTCTTGCTGAGGGTAGTGTTTCAGGGTTTAGGGCGGTGCAGTGGTGTTCGTGCAGTGTAGGGGGTCGTGCTGGGGGTGGTGTTTCAGGGTTTAGGGCAGTGCAGTAGTGTTCGGGCAGTGTAGGGGGTCGTGCAGGGGGTGGTGTTTCAGGGTTTAGGGCAGTACAGTGGTGTTCGGGCAGTGTAGGGGGTCGTGCAGGGGGTGGTGTTTCAGGGTTTAGGGCAGTGCAGTGGTGTTTGGGCAGTGTAGGGGGTCGTGCTGGGGCTGGTGTTTCAGGGTTTAGGGCAGTGCAGTGGTGTTCGGGCAGTGTAGGGGGTCTTGCTGGGGGTGGTGTTTCAGGGTTTAGGGCAGTGTAGGGGGTCTTGCTGGGGGTGATGTTTCAGGGTTTAGGGCAGTGCAGTGGTGTTCGGGCAGTGTAGGGGGTCTTGCTGGGGGTAGTGTTTCAGGGTTAAGGGCAGTGCAGTGGTGTTCGTGCAGTATAGGGGGTCGTGCTGGGGATGGTGTTTCTGGGTTTAGGGCAGTGCAGTAGTGTTCGAGCAGTGTAGGGGTTGTGCAGGGGGGTGTTTCAGGGTATAGGGCAGTGCAGTGGTGTTCGGGCAGTGTAGGGGGTCGCGCTGGGGGTGGTGTTTCAGGGTTTAGGGCAGTGCAGTGGTGTTCGGGCAGTGTAGGGGTCATGCACGGGGTGGTGTTTCAGGGTTTAGGGCAGTGCAGTGGTGTTCGGGCAGTGTAGGGTGTTGTGCTGGGGCTGGTGTTTCAGGGTTCAGGGCAGTGCAGTGGTGTTCAGGCAGTGTAGGGGGTCGTGCTGAGGCTGGTGTTTCACGGTTTAGGGCAGTGCAGTGGTGTTCGGGCAGTGTAGGGGGTCGTGCTGGGGCTGGTGTTTCAGCGTTTAGGGCAGTGCAGTGGTGTTCGGGCAGTGTAGGCGGTCGTGCTGGGGCTGGTGTTTCAGGGTTTAGGGCAGTGCAGTGGTGCTCGGGCAGTGTAGGGGGTTGTGCTGGGGGTGATGTTTCAGGGTTTAGGGTAGTGCAGTGGTGTTCGGGCAGTGTAGGGGTCATGCAGGGGCTGGTGTTTCAAGGTTTAGGGCAGTGCAGTGGTGTTCGGGCAGTGTAGGGGGTCGTGCTGGGGCTGGTGTTTCAGGGATTTGGGCAGAGCAGTGGTGTTCGGGCAGTGTAGGGGGTCATGCTGGGGGTAGTGTTTCAGGGTTTAGGGGAGTGCAGTGGTTTTCGGGCAGTGTAGGGGGTCGTGCTGGGGGTGGTGTTTCAGGGTTTAGGTCAGTGGTGTTCGGGCAGTGTAGGGGGTCTTGCTGGGGGTGGTGTTTCAGGGTTTAGGGCAGTGCAGTGGTGTTCGGGCAGTGTAGGGGGTCTTGCTGGGGGTAGTGTTTCAGGGTTTAGGGCAGTGCAGTGGTGTTCGGGCAGTGTAGGGGGTCATGCTGGGGGTGGTGTTTCAGGGTTTAGGGCAGTGCAGTGGTGTTCGGGCAGTGTAGGGGGTCGTGAAGGGGGTGGTGTTTCAGGGTTTAGGGCAGTGCAGTGGTGTTTGGGCAGTGTAGGGGGTCGTGCTAGGGGTGGTGTTTCAGGGTTTAGGGCAGTGCAGTGGTGTTCGGGCAGTGTAGGGGGTCATGCAGGGGCTGGTGTTTCAGGGTTTAGGGCAGTACAGTGGTGTTCGGGCAGTGTAGGGGGTCGTGCTGGGGGTAGTGTTTTAGGGTTTAGGGTAGTGCAGTGGTGCTTGTGTAGTGTAGGGGGTCGTGCTGGGGGTAGTGTTTTAGGGTTTAGGAAAAGTGCAGTGGTGTTTCTGTAGTGTAGGGGGTCATGTTTTAGGGTAGTGCAGTGGTGTTTGGGTAGTGTAGGGGGTCGTGCTGGGGGTTGTGTTTTAGGATTTAGGTTAGTGCAGTGGTGTTTGGGTAGTGTAGGGGGTCGTGCTGGGGGTAGTGTTTTAGGGTTTAGGGTAGTGCAGTGGTGTTTGTGTAGTGTAGGGGGTCGTGCTAGGGGTAGTGTTTTAGGGTTTAGGGTAGTGCAGTGGTGCTTGTGTAGTGTAGGGGGTCGTGCTGGGGGTAGTGTTTTAGGGTTTAGGGTAGTGCAGTGGTGTTTGTGTAGTGTAGGGGGTCATGTTTTAGGGTAGTGCAGTGGTGTTTGGGTAGTGTAGGGGGTCGTGCTGGGGGTAGTGTTTTAGGGTTTAGGATAGTGCAGTGGTGCTTCTGTAGTGTAGGGGGTCGTGCTGGGGGTAGTGTTTTAGGGTTTAAGGTAGTGCAGTGGTGTTTTTGTAGTGTAGGGGGTCATGTTTTAAGATGCAATGCTCCAATACCTGACCAGTCTGCACTACATAAAACTGCAAAAAAACTAAAAATAAAAAGTGTTTTGCACACTTTTGTCATTGGGCTATATGTGGGCTACATCTGGGTAATATTTGTGCTACATTTGGGCTCTTTTTTCACTGGTGGCCATCTTGGAAGACTTCTTTGTTATGAAGTTTCCTAATTTCTTAATTTACTGCAGTCTCCTCAGTAGGAAATGCTTTCAGTTTTTACTTTGATTCCATCAAGAAGGCATTCAGATGTGTCTCACATCTGCCATAAATTCAGAATGTTAGCACTCTAGTTGCTCATTAGATCACTGGAGTAAAGCTACTGCTCACCAGGGAGTTAACTGGTAGTCTGCTGCTGGTATTGAAAGTGATTTTTTCAGTCTGCATGTCAGAATTTTCTAATGAAATAGAAGAGGATTTGAGATCTCACTTAAAACATGCCCTAATTTTTCTTTCTGCAGCACTAACCATAATTTCTATTTCAAAAAGAACCCCTCATTTTGTTCCTTTTTAAATTAAATGTTTTAAGTGTTACCGGTTTATTCCAATCAAGATGGCTTCAGGTGTGCCATACTTTTGTCATAAGTAAGGCTGTTAGCGCTCTAGTTGTTCTTTAGAACACTCTGGGAAGCTGCAGTAGAACACAAAGGCATCCACTGGCAGCCTGGTCCTGTTGAAATATAACAGGAAGATATTTCAGATCACACTTGAAATATGTCCTAATTTTTCTTTCTACAGCACTAACCATAATTTCTATGACAAAATGAACCCCATCATTTTGTTCCTTTTTAAATCAAATGTTTTAAGTGTTACCAGTTTATTCCAATCAAGATGGCTTCAGGTGTGCCATACTTTTGTCATAAGTAAGGCTGTTAGCACTCTAGTTGTTCTTTAGAACACTCTGGGAAGTTGCAGTAGAACACAAAGGCATCAACTGGCAGGCTGCTCCTGTTGAAATATAACAGGAAGATATTTGAGATCACACTTGAAACATGTCCTAATTTTTCTTTCTACAGCACTAACCATAATTTCTATGACAAAATGAACCCCATCATTTTGTTCCTTTTTAAATTAAATTGTTTAAGTGTTACCAGTTTATTCCAATCAAGATGGCTTCAGGTGTGCCATACTTTTGTCATAAGTAAGGCTGTTAGCACTCTAGTTGTTCTTTAGAACACTCTGGGAAGCTGCAGTAGAACACAAAGGAATCAACTGACAGTCTCTGCCCTTGTTGGATGTACATGTTTTACTGAGAATGTCAGACTTCATTCTCACATGAGTGAGAAAGATAAAGTGAATTTACAGAAAATATGCTCTCATTTTAGCTTCTGGAGCACCTTCCAAACCTCCATGGGACAAGCATGAGAAAATAGTGTTCTCTCAAACATGATTCATGATATCCCAGCAGAAGGTTTTTCACATGGTAAAATCACCTTAGAATACACCACAATTCCTAAAATTAGTATGGTACCATCAACAAATAAATTCTAATGTAACTAAAGCCTGTTATCACCCTTTATAGTTCTCCTTTTGGTGACCCTCAAAATCTTCTATTCACTACAATGCATTTCAATGAGGTACTATCATTTATATTGGTCCCAAGATGGCTGCCAGCAATTCCAGGATGAAGTGCTGACAGCCAATCAGATCTCACGATGACATGTGTGGTTAGGCTCCGCCCAGATATATATGTGACTTTACTTTTGATTTTCTCAGGAACTACTGAACGGATTTACACCATTTAAGCAAAAGGCACGACACTGAACCAAGGGCTACCTCTTTGCCAAATTTGGTGTAATTCCGTTCAGCAGTTCGGGCTGTAGCTGCGACTAAAGGTTCCTATGGAAAAATGAATGGGGAAAATGCGTTTTGGGACCCCCCTTTTTTCTCGGCCCCCACTTGACGTATCACCCCAAGACTTTCAGGATAGGAGCGGACCGGAGCGCCCCAACAAGTTGGAAACTTTCGCGAAGATTCGTCAACCGGCGCCAACGTTATTTCAAATAGAATGTCGCGGATTTCCTATGGATAATAGGTTTTAACTATAACTATCTACTGGCGACCGCCAGTAGATAATATATATATATATATTCACTGAAAAAACCATAGGTTTTAGGGACAGTTTTAGTTACTTGGACATTGCACTCGTACAAAACCCGTGAAATTCCCCCGTTATAGTTAGTTCAGCTAACTATAACTCGCGCCCCGCAATGCACTGCTGATGACGTCACATATTACATCACTCATGACATGGTCAGTGACATCACTGATGACATCACTGATGACATCTCAAATGACATCACTGATGACATCATCCAGTGACTGTGTGTTTCTGTAAAGTTTAAATATTTTTAATATATATAGGAAAAGACGTATTGAAGAATGAGTGGGTGTGTAAGTGTCTGTATGGATGATTTAGTAGGTGCGTGACTGACTATAAGTGAGTGATTTAACGTATCTTACTGAATGCATGGGTTAGTGACTAAACTGGGTGAATGTCTGTATCCGTCTGTCTGTTGCTGTGTAAGTGGCTGCATGTGTTTGTGAATAGCTAAATGAGTGTCTATATGAGTTATTGAATGCTTGTCTGAGTATCTGTATGGGTGCCTGAGTGTTTGTGTGGGAGGGGTGTGTGCAACTCTGTGCATAGATGTGTGAGTGGGTGATTCACTGGGTGGATGGTTTTCAAGAGTGCATCTGTGATAGACTGTATGGGTGGGTAAGTGTGTGTAAGAGTGTGTTAGTGAGTGAATGTATGTCCCAGTGGTACATGTGTGAGTAACTACATATGTGAAAGGCAGTATATATGTGTGTTGGAGTATATAAATAGCTATAAGCAAGAGTGAGTGATTGTGATAGTGGCTGTATGGATGAGTGTGTGCTTGTATCAGTGATTGTATAAGAGCGTAACAATGTGCTACTATTTGTATGAGTAAGTGAGCTGGTGTGTGTATAACTGTATAGGTGAGTAAATGGCAGTGTGTTTAATTATTTGCATGACTGACTAGGTGTGTGAGTATCTCTATGGATGAGTGGCGTTGTTTGAGTGTCTATATAGGAGTAAGAGTGCATATGATAGTCCTGTACTGAGTGACCGTAAGTATGAGTGACTGTACGGGTGAGTGAGTGGATGTGTGTGTGTAGACCTAAGAATCAGTGAGTGGGTATGTAGTTATTGGTGTTGGAGTGTCTATGGTTTTGCGAATGGCAGTCTGTAATTTAGAGTGGGTGTATCAAAGGTTATATTAGGGTGTGAGGAGGTGCATCAGATTATCACGTGGATGATGTCATCAGTGATGTCATTTGAGATGTCATCAGTGATGTCATCAGTGATGTCACTGACCATGTCATGAGTGATGTAATATGTGACGTCATCAGCAGTGCATTGCGGAGCGCGAGTTATAGTTAGCTGAACTAACTATAACGGGGGAATTTCACGGGTTTTGTACGAGTGCAATGTCCAAGTAACTAAAACTGTCCCTAAAACCTATGGTTTTTTCAGTGAATTTCAAAGGTTTTTTAAATGCTAATTTGTAACTATAACGTGTCTGAAACCTATGGTTTTTTCAGTGAATTTCAAAGGTTTTTAAATGCTAATTTGTAACTATAACGTGTCTGAAACCTATGGTTTTTCAGTGAATTTCAAAGGTTTTTTAAATGCTAATTTCTAACTATAACGTGCCTGAAACCTACGGTTTTTCAGTGAATTTCAAAGGTTTTGTAAATGACAATTTTTAAATGTATTAATTGTTATATTAATTTTTTTCATACTGATTTACTACATTTTTAGAAACAATTTTTTTTTACATATTTTATTTTTTAAATTACATTGTAATTACATTATACATTACATTACAAAAAATACTTTCTCAGAATGAATTACTTTAGTTTAAATACTTTGCAGATAGGCAATAGACTTTTAAGTACAGTAGTTACAGTTGTTGCAATGGGCAACACATTTTCAAACACAATGCAACATTCAGCTCAATGTGAATTTCTAGTTAAATGCAATTAGTTACTTTATGGATTACTTTTGTAACCACAGGACTGGATCCTAGATTCAGTCCTGCTACATCTCCTGTAAACAGTTGAGTAAAAGCGTTTTGGTTACAGTCGTGATTTTTAAGGAATATTATTGTATTTTAAAAGTTGACACTTAGAAACTTTTTCTCATAGAATCACCAATGTTATCCTATGGAAGGAAATTCACTTAGCAGGTAAAAACTGTTATCGTTACTTTTTCTTACTCAGTGTTGGATCCTGGATCCAGCACTGGTGCATCTCCTGTAAACAGTTGAAAAAATGCGTTTAAGTCATACAGGCGATTTTTAAGGAATATTTGTAGTTTGTGAAAATCAACACTTTGAAACTTTTTTGCTGAAAACCAGTCAATCTTAGCCTATGAAGGAAATTCAAGTTACCGGTAAGTACGGTTAAAATTACTTTTGAGGATCAGTACTGGGCTGAAAGATGCAGCACTGAGGTCTCTCCTGATAACAGGTGAGTAAATCGGAATTCGTATTTCGGCTGATTTTAGAGGAATATTTTAAAGTTCCAAAACTCCACACTTAGAAGAATTTCCAAGTGAAACCAGTCAATGTTAGCCTATGAAAGGAAATTCAAGTTACTGGTAAGTACGGTTAAAATTACTTTTCAGGACCAGTACTGGGCTGAAAGATGCAGCACTGAGGTCTCTCCTGATAACAGGTGAGTAAATCAGAATTCGGATTTCGGCTGATTTTAGAGGAATATTTGTATGTTTCAAAAATCAACACTTAGAAACTTTTTCAGCAAAAAGCAGGCAATGATATCCTATGGAAGGAAATTCAAGTTACTGGTAAGTACGGTTAAAATTACTTTTGAGGATCAGTACTGGGCTGAAAGATGCAGCACTGAGGTCTCTCCTGATAACAGGTGAGTAAATCGGAATTCGTATTTCGGCTGATTTTAGAGGAATATTTTAAAGTTCCAAAACTCCACACTTAGAAGAATTTCCAAGTGAAACCAGTCAATGTTAGTCTATGAAGGAAATTCAAGTTACCGGTAAGTACGGCTAAAATTACTTTTCAGGACCAGTACTGGGCTGAAAGATGCAGCACTGAGGTCTCTCCTGATAACAGGTGAGTAAATCGGAATTCGTATTTCGGCTGATTTTAGAGGAATATTTTAAAGTTCCAAAACTCCACACTTAGAAGAATTTCCAAGTGAAACCAGTCAATGTTAGCCTATGGAAGGAAATTCAAGTTACTGGTAAGTATGGTTAGAATTACTTTTCAGGACCAGTACTGGGCTGAAAGATACAGCACTGAGGTCTCTCCTGATAACAGGTGAGTAAATCGGAATTCGTATTTCGGCTGATTTTAGAGGAATATTTGCACAATGGTGAAGGGAGGGGCGGGGCCTGAGGTGACATCTGTGCAAACGTGCCCCGTTGCGCGTTTTAAGTTGGGGGATTAAGTCCCCTTGAATCCTGAGGGTCCCTAGGGGCCAACTAGCCCACCAGGAACCTCCAATATGCGCCAGGGGCTGCGTTGCAGAGACGTGTAGAGAGGCCACACCCCTTTTTACACTCTCTGCAACGCAGCTCTGTGGCGCTTTCTGGATGTACCTGTTGGGCTAGTTGGCCCCCAGGGACCCTCAGGATTGAAGGGGATTTAATTCCCCATCTTAAAACGCGCCACGGGGCCTGTTTGCACACATGTCACCTGAAGCCCCGCCCCTCCCTTCACCACTGTGCAAACGCGCCCCGTGGCGCGTTTTAAGTTGAGGGATTAAGTCCCCTTGAATCCTGAGGGTCCCCGGAGTCCAACTAGCCCACCATATACCTCCAAAAGCGCCACAGAGCTGCGTTGCAGAGAGGTGTAAAGGGGTGTGGCCTCTCTACACGTCTCTGCAACGCAGCCCCTGGCGCATATTGGAGGTTCCTGGTGGGCTAGTTGGCCCCCAGGGACCCCCAGTATTCAAGGGAGTCGTTCCCCCTCTGCAAACACGCCAGGGGCGCGTTTGCAGAGTGGTGAAGGAAGGGGCGGGGCCTGCGGGCCCGATCGTTTTTTTTTTTTTTAAATGCTTTTTTTGCCCAGGGGGTCCTTGTGGGACCCCCTGAGCAGGCCTAGGGGTTAGGGTGTTTCTACCCTGCCCCCTTTGTGCGTTTTGCGCACTTGTTTCTTTTTTTTTCTCGGCGGGATACGCGCACCCTAAGCGCATCCCGCCGATTTAAAAAAAAAAATCTTTTCTGCCCAGGGGGTCCTTGTGGGACCCCTGAGCAGACCTAGGGGTCAGGGTGTGTCTACCCTGCCCCCTTTTGCGCTTTGCGCACTTGTTTCTGTCCCTCGGTTCTACCGAGGGACAAAATAGCTGCCAACACTTCTTGATTTGGAGTGTTGACAGCCAATTAGCATGCAGCTCGTGATCGGGAGGGTGTGCGCAGGGTGCGCTGAGGGTACGCGTATCCGACGCGCCCATAGATATATATGTACTTTTACTTTTGATTTTCTCAGGAACTACTGAACGGATTTACACCATTTAAGCAAAAGGCACCAGTCTGAACCAAGGACTACCTCTTTGCCAAATTTGGGGTAATTCCGTTCAGCAGTTCGGGCTGTAGCTGCGACTAAAGGTTCCTATGGAAAAATGAATGGGGAAAACGCGTTTTGGGACCCCCCTTTTTTCTCGTCCCCCGCTTGACGTATCACCCCAAGACTTTCAGGGTAGGAGCGGACCGGTCGCCCCAACAAGTTGGAAGCTTTCGCGAAGATTCGTCAACCGACGCCAACGTTATTGCAAATAGAATGTCGCGGATTTCCTATGGATAATAGGTTGTAACTATAACTATCTACTGGCGACCGCCAGTAGATATATATATATATATATGTATATAAAACATATTTAAACTACAAAAACAAACAGTCACTGGATGATGTCATCAGTGATGTCATTTGAGATGTCATCAGAGATGTCACTGACTATGTCATGAGTGATGTAATATGTGACGTCATCAGCAGTGCATTGCTGGAGCGCGAGTTATAGTTAGCTCAACTAACTATAACGGCAGAATTTCTCTGGTTTTGTATGAGTAAATGTCCAACTAACTATAACGTTCCTCAAACCTGTGTTTTTTTCAGTGAATATATATATATATATATATATATATATATATATTACCTACTGGCGGTCGCCAGTAGGTAGTTAGGACCTAGTTTCCATAGGAAAACCGTTATTTGATTTGCCAAATACTTTGGCGCCGTTTGACGAATCTTCACGAAATATTTAAAACTTGTGGGGCGCTCCGGTCAGCTCCTATGTTAAAAATTACAGAGTGATTCGTCAAGCGGGGTCCGAGAAAAAAGGGGGTCCCAAAACGTGTATTCCCCATGTTAATTTCCATAGGAAACTTTAGACAAAGCTGCAGCCCAAACTGCTGAATGGAATTACACCAAATTTTGCAAAAAGGTAGCCCTTGGTTCAGAAAGAGTCCTTTTTGTTAAATGGTGTAAATCCATTCAGTAGTTCCTGAGAAATCAGAAAAATTAAAAGTTTTGATATCTAGGGCAGCGGTGGGTTCGCGAACCCTCCCGAGCACGAGCTTCACTGTGATTGGCTGCCAACACTCCAAACCAGGAAGTGTTGGCAGCCATCTTGTGACTCGGTAGAACCAAGTCACAAGAAAACAGTAAAACAACGTGAAAAATGAAGAAATGGGGGCAGGGTAGAAACACCCTGACCCCCTAGGCCTGCTCAGGTGGTCCCACAAGGACCCCAAAGGCCAAAAAGAGCATTTTAAAAAAAGAATTTGGCGGAATTCACGTTGGGGTTGCAAATCCCGCCGAAATTTTAAAAACACTTGTCATCAGTGATGTAATCAGTGATGTCACTGACCATGTCATGAGTGATGTAATATGTGACATCATCATAAAATAAAACATGTGGCATTGACCCGGGGGATGGGGTCCCCGGGCCGAAATTGGCCACGGGAGGGGGGCCCACGCGGCCCCCTTCCCGTTCCGTTTTCAAAAAAAGAAAAAAAAGGGTCTCAGGCCCTGGGGGATGGGGTCCCCAGGGCCCAAAATAATTAAAAAGAAGGGGGGCCACAAAGCCCCCCTTCTAAAAAAAAATTTTTTTTAAAAAGACCGGCATCGCACTGGAGGCCCCGCCCCCTCCCTGCAGCACTGTGCAAACACGCCCCCTGGCGCATTGTAAGAAGGGGAAGTAATTTCCCTTGAATACTGGGGGTCCCTGGGGGCCAACTAGCCCACCAGGAACCTCCAGTATGCGCCAGGGAGCTGCGTTGCAGAGAGGTATTCAGAGGCCACGCCCCTTTTTACACCTCTCTGCAACGCAGCTCTGTGGCGCTTACTGGAAGTACCTGGTGGGCTAGTTGGGCCCCAGGGACCCTCATGATTCAAGGTGACCTAATACCCCAACTTAAATCGCGCCACAGGGTGCGTTTGCACAGTGGTGAAGGGAGGGGGCGGAGCCTCAGGTGACATGTGTGCAAACATGCCCTGTGGCGCGTTTTAAGTTGGGGAATTAATTCCCCTTGAATCCTGAGGGACCCTGGGGGCCAACTACCCCACCAGGTACCTCCAGTGCGCGCCACAGGGCTGCGTTACAGAGAGGTGGTCCTGGCCACGACCCTTTTTACACCTCTGTGCAACGCAGCTCTGTGGCGCTTACTGGAGGTACCTAGTGGGCTAGTTGGAGCCCAGGGACCCTCAGGATTCAAGGGACTTAATCTCCCAACTTAAAATGGCCACAGGGCTTGTTTGCACACATGACACCTCAGGCCCCCCTCCCTTCACCACTGTGCAAACGCGCCCGGGGCGCGTTTTAAGAGGAAGTTTTAATCCCCCTGCCCTATTATGTACTAGGGCCTTACAGAGGAGGTCATGCTAATCACAGGGGTACCCCAACGCATAGTGTTCCCTAGTGTATGTAGGTGTTTTCACTGTATTCTAAGTGTCTTTTAGCATAGCACTGGCTCTAGGCCTGGTTAGTCCGAGTCAGTTACCACCAGTACCCGTCTGAAAAAGTTGTGGGCACAGGATGATTTTGCAACAAGGCCTCTTTCTGCTCCTCTGTTGGTTCTTTCTGCACATGTCTTGCTTCTTCCTGCTCTTTTCTTCGTCTTTGTGGACTTCTGTTGCTTCTTTCTGCATTTCTTTTGCTTCTTTCTGTGCGTTTTTCTTCTTTCTTCACATGTCCTACCTCTGTAGGCATAGTTATAAACTAGCATTTAAAAAACCTTTGAAATTCACTTAAAAACCATAGGTTTCAGGCACGTTATAGTTAGAAATTAGCATTTAAAAAACCTTTGAAATTCACTGAAAAAACCATATGTTTCAGACACGTTATAGTTAGAAATTAGCATTTAAAAAACCTTTGAAATTCACTGAAAAAACCATAGGTTTCAGGCACGTTATAGTTAGAAATTAGCATTTAAAAAGCCTTAGAAATTCACTGAAAAAACCATAGGTTTTAGGGACAGTTATAGTTAGTTGGACATTTCACTCGTACAAAACCCGTGAAATTCCCCGTTATAGTTAGTTCAGCAAACTATAACTAGCGCCCACAATGCACTGCTGATGACGTCACATATTACAACACTCATGACATGGTCAGTGACATCACTGATGACATCACTGATGACATCTCAAATGACATCACTGATGACATCATCCATGTGATAATTTGATGCATCTTCTCACACCCTAATATAACCTTTGATACACCCACTCTAAATTACAGACTGCCATTCTCAAAACCATAGACACTCCAACACCAATAACTACATACCCACTCACTGATTCTTAGGTCTACACACACACATCTACTCACTCACCCGTACAGTCACTCATACTTACAGTCACTCAGTACAGGACTATCATATGCACTCATACACCTATATAAACACTCACACACCGCCACTCATCCATAGAGGTACTCACACACCTAGTCAGTCATGCAAAAATTAATCACACACCCATTTACTCACCTATACAGTTATACACACACCAGCTCACTTACTCATACAAATACTAGCACATTCTTACACTCTTATACAATAACTGATACAAGCACACACGCATCCATACAGCCACTCTCACAATCACACACTCTCACTTATAGCCATTTAAATACTCTAACACACATATATACTGCCTTTTACATATGTAGTTACTCACACATGTACCACTTAGATATACATTCACTCACTAACACACCCATACACACACTCACCCACCCAAGCAGTCTATCACAGATGCACTCTTGAAACCATGCACCCAGTGAATCACCCACTCCCACATCTATGTACAGAGTCACACACACCCCACCCACACAAACACTCAGGCAGCCATACAGATACTCAGAGAACCAATCAATAACCCATATAGACACTCATGTAGCTATTCGCAAATCCATGCATCCACTTACACACCAACAGACAGACGGATACAGACATTCACACAGTTTAGTCACTAACCCATGCATTCAGTAAGATACATTTAATCACTCACTTATAGAGTCAGTCACGCACCTACTAAATCATCCATTCAGACACTTATACACCCACTCATTCTTCAATACGCCTTTCCCTATATATATTAAACATATTTAAACTTTACAGAAACACACAGTCACTGGATGATGTCATCAGTGATGTCATTTGAGATGTCATCGGTGATGTCATGAGTGATGTCACTGACCATGTCATGAGTGATGTAATATGTGAAGTCATCAGCAGTGCATTGCGGGGGCGCGAGTTATAGTTAGCTGAACTAACTATAACGGGGGAATTTCACGGGCTTTGATTGAGTGAAATGTCCAACTAACTATAACTGTCCCTAAAACCTATGTTTTTTTCAGTGAATTTCTAAGGTTTTTTAAATGCTAATTTCTAACTATAACGTGCCTGAAACCTATGGTTTTTTCAGTGAATATATATATATATATATTTATATAAATATCCCTTCAAGCAGCAGTCGGAGCTCTTGACACAGCATCCACTGCATCATGCACAGAAGGACACAGCACCACCAAGGGGGTAATTTTCAGGTAGTTATAATTTATGTAAACATACCGGCACCAGGGTGAAAATGGCCTACGCGTTTCAGCCGTAGCCTTCAACAGGGCCATGTATATATATATATATATATATATATATATATATCACTGAAAAAATCATAGGTTTTAGGGACAGTTATAGTTAGTTGGACATTTCACTCGTACAAAACCATAGTGAGTGGGTATGTAGTTATTGGTATTGGAGTGTGTATGGTTTTGAGAATGGCAGTCTGTAATTTAGAGTGGGTGTATCAAAAGTTATATTAGGGTGTGAGGGTGAGGGTGTGAGAAGATGCATGAAATTATCACATGGATGATGTCATCAGTGATGTCATCAGTGATGTCATCAGTGATGTCATTTGAGATGTCATCAGTGATGTCATCAGTGATGTCACTGACCATGTCATGAGTGATGTAATATGTGACATCATCAGCAGTGCATTGCGGGGCGCGAGTTATAGTTAGCTGAACTAACTATAACGGGGGAATTTCTATGGTTTTGTACGAGTGAAATGTCCAACTAACTATAACTGTCCCTAAAACCTATGGTTTTTTCAGTGAATTTCAAAGGTTTTTTAAATGCTAATTTCTAACTATAACGTGCCTGAAACTTATGATTTTTTAAGTGAATTTCAAAGGATTTTTAAATGGTAGTTTCTAACTATGCCTACAGAGGTAGGACATGTGAAGAAAGAAGAAAAAACGCACAGAAAGAAGCAACAGATGTCCACAAAGACGAAGAAAAGTGCAGGAAGAAGCAAAAGATGTGCAGAAAGAACCAACAGAGGAGCAGAAAGAGGCCTTGTTGCAAAATCATCCTGTGCCCACAACTTTTTCAGACGGGTACTGGTGGTAACTGACTCTGACTAACCAGAGTAAGTGCTATGCTAAAAGACACTTAGAATACAGTGAAAACACCTACATACACTAGGGAACACTATGCGTTGGGGTACCCCTGTGATTAGCATGACCTCCTCTGTAAGTCCCTAGTACATAATAGGGCAGGGGATTAAAACTACCTCTTAAACGCGCTACAGGGCGCGTTTGCACAGTGGTGAAGGAGGGGGCCTGAGGTGACATGTGTGCAAACGCGCACCGTGGCGCATTTTAAGTTGCGGGATTAAGTCCCCTTGAATCCTGAGGGTCCCTGGGGCCCAACTAGCCCCCAGGTACCTACAGTTAGGACCACAGAGCTGAGTTGCAGAGAGGCGTTCCGAGGCCACGCACCTTTTTCACCTCTCTGCAATGCAACTCTGTTGTGCTTACTGAAGGTACCTGGTGGGCTAGTTGGCCCCCAGGGTCCCTCAGGATTCAAGGGGAATTAATTCCCCAACTTAAAACGCACCACAGGGCGTGTTTGCGCACATGTCACCTGAGGCCCCGCCCCTCCCTTCACCACTGTGCAAACGCGCCCCGTGGCGCGTTTTAAGTTGGGGGATTAGGTCACCTTGAATCCTGAGGATCCCTGGGGCCCAACTGGCCCACCAGGTACTTCCAGTAAGCACCACAGGCCTGCGTTGCAACGCCTGTAACAAATTGTGCAGTTGTGTTTAGGTAGTGAAGGGGGTCGTGCTGGGGGTAGTGTTTTAGGGTTTAGGGTAGTGCAGTGGTGTTTGTGTAGTGTAGGGGGTCATGCTGGGGGTAGATTTAGGGATTAGGGTAGTGCAGTGGTGTTTGGATAGTGTAGGGAGTCGTGCTGGGGGAGTGTTTTAGGGTTTAGGGTAGTGCAGTGGTGTTTGGGTAATGTAGGGGTTGTACTGGGGGTAGTGTTTTAGGGTTTAGGATAGTGCAGTGGTGTTTGGGTAGTGTAGGGGGTCGTGCTGGGGGTAGTGGTTTAGGGTTTAGGGTAGTGCAGTGTTGTTTGGGTAGTGTAGGGGGTACTGCTGGGGGTAGTGTTTTAGGGTTTAGGGTAGTGCAATGGTGTTTGGGTAGTGTAGGGGGTACTGCTGGGGGTAGTGTTTTAGGGTTTAGGGTAGTGCAGTGTTGTTTGGGTAGTGTAGGGGGTACTGCTGGGGGTATTGTTTTAGGGTTTAGGGTAGTGCAGTGGTGTTTGGGTAGTGTAGTGGTTCGTGCTGGGGGTAGTTTTTTAGGGTTTAGGGTAGTGCAGTGGTGTTTGTGTAGTTTAGGGGATAGTGTTTTAGGGTTTAGGGTAGTGCAGTGCTGTTTGTGTAGTGTAGGGGGTTGTGCTGGGGGTAGTGTTTTAGGGTTTAGGGTAGTGCAGTGGTGTTTGTGTAGTGTAGGAGGTCGTGTTTTACGGTTTAGGGTAGTGCAGTGGTGTTCGGGCAGTGTAGGGGTCATGCTGGGGGTGGTGTTTTAGGGTTTAGGGCAGTGCAGTGGTGTTCAGGCAGTGTAGGGGGTCTTGCTGGGTGTGGTGTTTCAGGGTTTAGGGCAGTGGTGTTCGGGTAGTGTAGGGGGTCATGCGGGGGGTAGTGTTTCAGGGTTTAGGGCAGTGCAGTGGTGTTTGGGTAGTGTAGGGGGTCATGCTGTGGGGAGTGTTTTAGGGTTTAGGGCAGTGCAGTGGTGTTCGGGTAGTGTAGGGGGTCGTGCTGGGGGAGTGTTTTAGGGTTTAGGGCAGTGCAGTGGTGTTCGGGTAGTGTAGGGGGTCATGCTGGGGGGGAGTGTTTGAGGGTTTAGGGCAGTGCAGTTGTGTTCAGGTAGCGTAGGGGGTCGTGCTGGGGGAGTATTTTAGGGTTTAGGGTAGTGCAGTGGTGTTCGGGTAGTGTAGGGGGTCGTGCTGGGGGTTGTGTTTCAGGGTTTAGGGCAGTGCAGTGGTGTTCAGGCAGTGTTGGGGGTCGTGCTGGGGCTGGTGTTTCAGGGTTTAGGGCAGTGCAGTGGTGTTCGGGCAGTGTAGGGGGTCATGCACGGGGTGGTGTTTCAGGGTTTAGGGCAGTGCAGTGGTGTTCGGGCAGTGTAGGGGTCATGCTGGGGCTGGTGTTTCAGGGTTTAGGGCAGTGCAGTGGTGTTCGGGCAGTGTAGGGGGTCTTGCTGGGGGTGGTGTTTCAGGGTTTAGGGAGGCAGTGGTGTTCGGGCAGTGTAGGGGGTCTTGCTGGGGGTGATGTTTCAGGGTTTAGGGCAGTGCAGTGGTGTTCGGGCAGTGTAGGGGGTCTTGCTGGGGGTGGTGTTTCAGGGTTTAGGGCAGTGCAGTGGTGTTCGGTGCAGTGTAGGGGGTCGTGCTGGGGATGGTGTTTCATGGTTTAGGGCAGTGCAGTAGTGTTCGGGCAGTGTAGGGGGTCGTGCTGGGGGTGGTGTTTCAGGGTTTAGGGCAGTGCAGTGGTGCTCGGGCAGTGTAGGGGGTCGTGCTGGGGGTGGTGTTTCTGGGTTTAGGGTAGTGCAGTGGTGTTCGGGCAGTGTAGGGGGTCGTGCTGGGGCTGGTGTTTCAGGGTTTAGGGCAGTGCAGTGGTGTTCGGGCAGTGTAGGGGGTCATGCTGGGGCTGGTGTTTCAGTGTTTTGGGCAGAGCAGTGGTGTTCGGGCAGTGTAGGGGGTCGTGCTGGGGGTGGTGTTTCAGGGTTTTGGGCAGTGCAGTGGTGTTCGGGCAGTGTAGGGGGTCTTGCTGGGGGTGGTGTTTCAGGGTTTAGGGCAGTGCAGTGGTGTTCAGGCAGTGTAGGGGGTCGTGCTGGGGGTGGTGTTTCAGGGTTTAGGGCAGTGCAGTGGTGTTCGGGCAGTGTAGGGGGTCGTGCAGGGGCTGGTGTTTCAGGGTTTAGGGCAGTGCAGTGGTGTTCGGGCAGTGTAGGGGGTTGTGCTGGGGGTGGTGTTTCAGGGTTTAGGGCAGTGCAGTGGTGTTCGGGCAGTGTAGGGGTCGTGCTGGGGGTGGTGTTTCAGGGTTTAGGGCAGTGCAGTGGTGTTCGGGCAGTGTAGGGTGTCGTGCTGGGGGTGGTGTTTCAGGGTTTAGGGCAGTGCAGTGGTGTTCGGGCAGTGTAGGTGGTCTTGCTGGGGGTGGTGTTTCAGGGTTTAGTGCAGTGGTGTTCGGGCAGTGTAGGGGGTCTTGCTGGGGGTGGTGTTTCAGGGTTTAGGGCAGTGCAATGGTGTTCGCGCAGTGTAGGGGGTCTTGCTGGGGCTGGTGTTTCAGCGTTTAGGGCAGTGCAGTGGTGTTCGGGCAGTGTAGGGGGTCTAGCTGGGGGTGGTGTTTCAGGGTTTAGGGCAGTGCAGTGGTGTTCGGGCATTGTAGGGGGTCTTGCTGGGGCTGGTGTTTCAGGGTTTAGGGCAGTGCAGTGGTGTTCGGGCAGTGTAGGGGGTCTTGCTGGGGCTGGTGTTTCAGGGTTTAGGGTAGTGCAGTGGTGTTCGGGCAGTGTAGGGGGTCGTGCTGGGGCTGGTGTTTGAGGGTTTAGGGCAGTGCAGTGGTGTTCGGGCAGTGTAGGGGGTCGTGCTGGGGCTGGTGTTTCAGGGTTTAGGGCAGTGCAGTGGTTTTCAGGCAGTGTAGGTGGTCGTGCTGGGGGTGGTGTTTCAGGGTTTAGGGCAGTGCAGTGGTGTTCGGGCAGTGTAGGGGGTCGTGCTGGGGGTGGTGTTTCAGGGTTTAGGGCAGTGCAGTGGTGTTCGGGCAGTGTAGGGGGTCGTGCTGGGGCTGGTGTTTCAGGGTTTTGGGCAGAGCAGTGGTGTTCGGGCAGTGTAGGGGGTCGTGCTGGGGGTGGTGTTTCAGGGTTTAGGGCAGTGCAGTGTTGTTCGGGCAGTGTAGGGGGTCTTGCTGGGGGTGGTGTTTCAGGGTTTAGGGCAGTGGTGTTCGGGCAGTGTAGGGGGTCTTGCTGGGGGTGGTGTTTCAGGGTTTAGGGCAGTGCAGTGGTGTTCGGGCAGTGTAGGGGGTCTTGCTGGGGGTGGTGTTTCAGGGTTTAGGGCAGTGCAGTGGTGTTCGGGCAGTGTAGGGGTTCATGCTGGGGGTGGTGTTTCAGGGTTTAGGGCAGTGCAGTAGTGTTCGGGCAGTGTAGGGGGTCGTGCAGGGGGTGGTGTTTCAGGGTTTAGGGCAGTGCAGTGGTGTTCGGGCAGTGTAGGGGGTCGTGCTGGGGGTGGTGTTTCAGGGTTTAGGGCAGTGCAGTGGTGTTCGGGCAATGTAGGGGGTCGTGCTGGGGCTGGTGTTTCAGGGTTTAGGGCAGTGCAGTGGTGTTCGGGCAGTGTAGGGGGTCTTGCTGGGGGTGGTGTTTCAGGGTTTAGGGCAGTGGTGTTCGGGCAGTGTAGGGGGTCTTGCTGGGGGTGATGTTTCAGGGTTTAGGGCAGTGCAGTGGTGTTCGGGCAGTGTAGGGGGTCTTGCTGGGGGTAGTGTTTCAGGGTTTAGGGCAGTGCAGTGGTGTTCGTGCAGTGTAGGGGGTCTTGCTGGGGATGGTGTTTCAGGGTTTAGGGCAGTGCAGTGGTGTTCGGGCAGTGTAGGGGGTCGTGCTGGGGCTGGTGTTTCAGGGTTTAGGGCAGTGCAGTGGTGTTCGGGCAGTGTAGGGGGTCATGCATGGGGTGGTGTTTCAGGGTTTAGGGCAGTGCAGTGGTGTTCGGGCAGTGTAGGGGGTCATGCTGGGGCTGGTGTTTCAGGGTTTAGGGCAGTGCAGTGGTGTTCGGGCAGTGTAGGGGGTCTTGCTGGGGCTGGTGTTTCAGGGTTTAGGGCAGTGCAGTGGTGTTCGGGCAGTGTAGGGGGTCTTGCTGGGGGTGGTGTTTCAGGGTTTAGGGCAGTGCAGTGGTGTTCGGGCAGTGTAGGGGGTCTTGCTGGGGGTGGTGTTTCAGGGTTTAGGGCAGTGCAGTGGTGTTCGGGCAGTGTAGGGGGTCGTGCTGGGGATGGTGTTTCAGGGTTTAGGGCAGTGCAGTAGTGTTCGGGCAGTGTAGGGGGTCGTGCTGGGGCGTGGTGTTTCAGGGTTTAGGGCAGTGCAGTGGTGCTCGGGCAGTGTAGGGGGTCGTGCTGGGGGTGGTGTTTCAGGGTTTAGGGTAGTGCAGTGGTGTTCGGGCAGTGTAGGGGGTCGTGCTGGGGCTGGTGTTTCAGGGTTTAGGGCAGTGCAGTGGTGTTCGGGCAGTGTAGGGGGTCATGCTGGGGCTGGTGTTTCAGTGTTTTGGGCAGAGCAGTGGTGTTCGGGCAGTGTAGGGGGTCGTGCTGGGGGTGGTGTTTCAGGGTTTAGGGCAGTGCAGTGGTGTTCGGGCAGTGTAGGGGGTCTTGCTGGGGGCAGTGTTTCAGGGTTTAGGGCAGAGCAGTGGTGTTCGGGCAGTGTAGGGGGTCGTGCTGGAGGCGGTGTTTCAGGGTTTAGGGCAGTGCAGTGGTGTTCGGGCAGTGTAGGGGGTCTTGCTGGGGGTGGTGTTTCAGGGTTTAGGGCAGTGCAGTGGTGTTCAGGCAGTGTAGGGGTCGTGCTGGGGGTGGTGTTTCAGGGTTTAGGGCAGTGCAGTGGTGTTCGGGCAGTGTAGGGGGTCGTGCTGGGGCTGGTGTTTCAGGGTTTAGGACAGTGCAGTGGTGTTCGGGCAGTGTAGGGGGTCGTGCTGGGGGTGGTGTTTCAGGGTTTAGGGCAGTGCAGTGGTGTTCGGGCAGTGTAGGGGTCGTGCTGGGGGTTGTGTTTCAGGGTTTAGGGCAGTGCAGTGGTGTTCGGGCGGTGTAGGGTGTCGTGCTGGGGGTGGTGTTTCAGGGTTTAGGGCAGTGCAGTGGTGTTCGGGCAGTGTAGGTGGTCTTGCTGGGGGTGGTGTTTCAGGGTTTAGGGCAGTGCAGTGGTGTTCGGGCAGTGTAGGGGGTCGTGCTGGGGGTGGTGTTTCAGGGTTTAGGGCAGTGCAGTGGTGTTCGGGCAGTGTAGGGGGTCGTGCTGGGGCTGGTGTTTCAGGGTTTAGGGCAGTGCAGTGGTGTTCGGGCAGTGTAGGGGTCGTGCTGGGGCTGGTGTTTCAGGGTTTAGGGCAGTGCAGTGGTGTTCGGGCAGTGTAGGGGGTCTTGCTGGGGGTGGTGTTTCAGGGTTTAGGGCAGTGCAGTGGTGTTCGGGCAGTGTAGGGGGTCTTGCTGGGGGTGGTGTTTCAGGGTTTAGGGCAGTGCAGTGGTGTTCGGGCAGTGTAGGGGGTCTTGCTGGGGGTGGTGTTTCAGGGTTTAGGGCAGTGCAGTGGTGTTCGGGCAGTGTAGGGGGTCGTGCTGGGGTGGTGTTTCAGGGTTTAGGGCAGTGCAGTGGTGTTCGGGCAGTGTAGGGGGTCGTGCAGGGGGTGGTGTTTCAGGGTTTAGGGCAGTGCAGTGGTGTTCGGGCAGTGTAGGGGGTCTTGCTGGGGGTGGTGTTTCAGGGTTTAGGGCAGTGCAGTGGTGTTCGGGCAGTGTAGGGGGTCGTGCTGGGGCTGGTGTTTCAGGGTTTTGGGCAGAGCAGTGGTGTTCGGGCAGTGTAGGGGGTCGTGCTGGGGGTGGTGTTTCAGGGTTTAGGGCAGTGCAGTGTTGTTCGGGCAGTGTAGGGGGTCTTGCTGGGGGTGGTGTTTCAGGGTTTAGGGCAGTGCAGTGTGTTCGGGCAGTGTAGGGGGTCTTGCTGGGGGTGGTGTTTCAGGGTTTAGGGCAGTGCAGTGGTGTTCGGGCAGTGTCGGGGGTCTTGCTGGGGGTGGTGTTTCAGGGTTTAGGGCAGTGCAGTGGTGTTCGGGCAGTGTAGGGGTTCATGCTGGGGGTGGTGTTTCAGGGTTTAGGGCAGTGCAGTAGTGTTCGGGCAGTGTAGGGGGTCGTGCTGGGGGTGGTGTTTCAGGGTTTAGGGCAGTGCAGTGGTGTTCGGGCAGTGTAGGGGGTCGTGCTGGGGGTGGTGTTTCAGGGTTTAGGGCAGTGCAGTGGTGTTCGGGCAGTGTAGGGGGTCGTGCTGGGGCTGGTGTTTCAGGGTTTAGGGCAGTGCAGTGGTGTTCGGGCAGTGTAGGGGGTCTTGCTGGGGGTGGTGTTTCAGGGTTTAGGGCAGTGCAGTGGTGTTCGGGCAGTGTAGGGGGTCGTGCTGGGGGTGGTGTTTCAGGGTTTAGGGCAGTGCAGTGGTGTTCGGGCAGTGTAGGGGGTCGTGCTGGGGGTGGTGTTTCAGGGTTTAGGGCAGTGCAGTGGTGTTCGGGCAGTGTAGGGGTCTTGCTGGGGGTGGTGTTTCAGGGTTTAGGGCAGTGCAGTGGTGTTCGGGCAGTGTAGGGGGTCGTGCTGGGGCTGGTGTTTCAGGGTTTAGGGCAGTGCAGTGGTGTTCGGGCAGTGTAGGGGGTCGTGCTGGGGGTGGTGTTTCAGGGTTTAGGGCAGTGCAGTGGTGTTCGGGCAGTGTAGGGGGTCATGCTGGGGCTGGTGTTTCAGGGTTTAGGGCAGTGCAGTGGTGTTCGGGCAGTGTAGGGGGTCTTGCTGGGGGTGGTGTTTCAGGGTTTAGGGCAGTGCAGTGGTGTTCGGGCAGTGTAGGGGGTCGTGCTGGGGGTGGTGTTTCAGGGTTTAGGGCAGTGCAGTGGTGTTCAGGCAGTGTAGGGGGTCGTGCTGGGGGTGGTGTTTCAGGGTTTAGGGCAGTGCAGTGGTGTTCGGGCAGTGTAGGGGGTCGTGCTGGGGATGGTGTTTCAGGGTTTAGGGCAGTGCAGTGGTGTTCGGGCAGTGTAGGTGGTCGTGCTGGGGCTGGTGTTTCAGGGTTTAGGGCAGTGCAGTGGTGTTCGGGCAGTGTAGGGGGTCGTGCTGGGGGTGGTGTTTCAGGGTTTAGGGTAGTGCAGTGGTGTTCGGGCAGTGTAGGGGGTCGTGCTGGGGCTGGTGTTTCAGGGTTTAGGGCAGTGCAGTGGTGTTCGGGCAGTGTAGGGGGTCATGCTGGGGCTGGTGTTTCAGGGTTTAGGGCAGTGCAGTGGTGTTCGGGCAGTGTAGGGGGTCGTGCTGGGGGTGGTGTTTCAGGGTTTAGGGCAGTGCAGTGGTGTTCGGGCAGTGTAGGGGGTCTTGCTGGGGGCGGTGTTTCAGGGTTTAGGGCAGTGCAGTGGTGTTCGGGCAGTGTAGGGGGTCGTGCTGGGGGTGGTGTTTCAGGGTTTAGGGCAGTGCAGTGGTGTTCGGGCAGTGTAGGGGGTCTTGCTGGGGGTGGTGTTTCAGGGTTTAGGGCAGTGGTGATTCAGGCAGTGTAGGGGGTCGTGCTGGGGGTGGTGTTTCAGGGTTTAGGGCAGTGCAGTGGTGTTCGGGCAGTGTAGGGGGGTCGTGCTGGGGCTGGTGTTTCAGGGTTTTAGGGCAGTGCAGTGGTGTTCGGGCAGTGTAGGGGGTCGTGCTGGGGGTGGTGTTTCAGGGTTTAGGGCAGTGCAGTGGTGTTCGGGCAGTGTAGGGGTCGTGCTGGGGGTGGTGTTTCAGGGTTTAGGGCAGTGCAGTGGTGTTCGGGCAGTGTAGGGGGTCGTGCTGGGGGTGGTGTTTCAGGGTTTAGGGCAGTGCAGTGGTGTTCGGGCAGTGTAGGTGGTCTTGCTGGGGGTGGTGTTTCAGGGTTTAGGGCAGTGCAGTGGTGTTCGGGCAGTGTAGGGGGTCTTGCTGGGGGTGGTGTTTCAGGGTTTAGGGCAGTGCAATGGTGTTCGCGCAGTGTAGGGGGTCTTGCTGGGGCTGGTGTTTCAGGGTTTAGGGCAGTGCAGTGGTGTTCGGGCAGTGTAGGGGGTCTTGCTGGGGGTGGTGTTTCAGGGTTTAGGGCAGTGCAGTGGTGTTCGGGCAGTGTAGGGGGTCTTGCTGGGGCTGGTGTTTCAGGGTTTAGGGCAGTGCAGTGGTGTTCGGGCAGTGTAGGGGGTCTTGCTGGGGCTGGTGTTTCAGGGTTTAGGGTAGTGCAGTGGTGTTCGGGCAGTGTAGGGGGTCGTGCTGGGGCTGGTGTTTGAGGGTTTAGGGCAGTGCAGTGGTGTTCGGGCAGTGTAGGGGGTCGTGCTGGGGCTGGTGTTTCAGGGTTTAGGGCAGTGCAGTGGTTTTCAGGCAGTGTAGGTGGTCGTGCTGGGGGTGGTGTTTCAGGGTTTAGGGCAGTGCAGTGGTGTTCGGGCAGTGTAGGGGGTCGTGCTGGGGGTGGTGTTTCAGGGTTTAGGGCAGTGCAGTGGTGTTCGGGCAGTGTAGGGGGTCGTGCTGGGGCTGGTGTTTCAGGGTTTTGGGCAGAGCAGTGGTGTTCGGGCAGTGTAGGGGGTCGTGCTGGGGGTGGTGTTTCAGGGTTTAGGGCAGTGCAGTGTTGTTCGGGCAGTGTAGGGGGTCTTGCTGGGGGTGGTGTTTCAGGGTTTAGGGCAGTGCAGTGTGTTCGGGCAGTGTAGGGGGTCTTGCTGGGGGTGGTGTTTCAGGGTTTAGGGCAGTGCAGTGGTGTTCGGGCAGTGTAGGGGGTCTTGCTGGGGGTGGTGTTTCAGGGTTTAGGGCAGTGCAGTGGTGTTCGGTGCAGTGTAGGGGTTCATGCTGGGGGTGGTGTTTCAGGGTTTAGGGCAGTGCAGTAGTGTTCGGGCAGTGTAGGGGGTCGTGCAGGGGCTGGTGTTTCAGGGTTTAGGGCAGTGCAGTGGTGTTCGGGCAGTGTAGGGGGTCGTGCTGGGGGTGGTGTTTCAGGGTTTAGGGCAGTGCAGTGGTGTTCGGGCAATGTAGGGGGTCGTGCTGGGGCTGGTGTTTCAGGGTTTAGGGCAGTGCAGTGGTGTTCGGGCAGTGTAGGGGGTCTTGCTGGGGGTGGTGTTTCAGGGTTTAGGGCAGTGCAGTGGTGTTCGGGCAGTGTAGGGGGTCTTGCTGGGGGTGATGTTTCAGGGTTTAGGGCAGTGCAGTGGATTTCGGGCAGTGTAGGGGGTCTTGCTGGGGGTAGTGTTTCAGGGTCTAGGGCAGTGCAGTGGTGTTCGGTGCAGTGTAGGGGGTCTTGCTGGGGATGGTGTTTCAGGGTTTAGGGCAGTGCAGTGGTGTTCGGGCAGTGTAGGGTGTTGTGCTGGGGTGGTGTTTCAGGGTTTAGGGCAGTGCAGTGGTGTTCGGGCAGTGTAGGGGGTCGTGCATGGGGTGGTGTTTCAGGGTTTAGGGCAGTGCAGTGGTGTTCGGGCAGTGTAGGGGGTCATGCTGGGGCTGGTGTTTCAGGGTTTAGGGCAGTGCAGTGGTGTTCGGGCAGTGTAGGTGGTCGTGCAGGGGCTGGTGTTTCAGGGTTTAGGGCAGTGCAGTGGTGTTCGGGCAGTGTAGGGGGTCATGCTGGGGGTGGTGTTTCAGGGTTTAGGGCAGTGCAGTGGTGTTCGGGCAGTGTAGGGGGTCGTGCAGGGGGTGGTGTTTCAGGGTTTAGGGCAGTGCAGTGGTGTTCGGGCAGTGTAGGGGGTCATGCTGGGGGTGGTGTTTCTGGGTTTAGGGTAGTGCAGTTGTGTTCGGGCAGTGTAGGGGGTCATGCTGGGGGTAGTGTTTCAGGGTTTAGGGCAGTGCAGTTGTGTTCAGGCAGTGTAGGGGGTCGTGCAGGGGGTGGTGTTTCAGGGTTTAGGGCAGTGCAATGGTGTTCGGGCAGTGTAGGGGTCGTGCTGGGGGTGGTGTTTCAGGGTTTAGGGCAGTGCAGTGGTGTTCGGGCAGTGTAGGGTGTTGTGCTGGGGGTGGTGTTTCAGGGTTTAGGGCAGTGCAGTAGTGTTCGGGCAGTGTAGGTGGTCTTGCTGGGGGTGGTGTTTCAGGGTTTAGTGCAGTGGTGTTCGGGCAGTGTAGGGGGTCTTGCTGGGGGTGGTGTTTCAGGGTTTAGGGCAGTGCAATGGTGTTTGCGCAGTGTAGGGGTCTTGCTGGGGCTGGTGTTTCAGCGTTTAGGGCAGTGCAGTGGTGTTCGGGCAGTATAGGGGGTCTAGCTGGGGGTGGTGTTTCAGGGTTTAGGGCAGTGCAGTGGTGTTCGGGCAGTGTAGGGGGTCTTGCTGGGGCTGGTGTTTCAGGGTTTAGGGTAGTGCAGTGGTGTTCGGGCAGTGTAGGGGGTCATGCTGGGGCTGGTGTTTGAGGGTTTAGGGCAGTGCAGTGGTGTTCGGGCAGTGTAGGGGGTCGTGCTGGGGCTGGTGTTTCAGGGTTTAGGGCAGTGCAGTGGTTTTCAGGCAGTGTAGGCGGTCATGCTGGGGGTGGTGTTTCAGGGTTTAGGGCAGTGCAGTGGTGTTCGGGCAGTGTAGGGGGTCGTGCTGGGGGTGGTGTTTCAGGGTTTAGGGCAGTGCAGTGGTGTTCGGGCAGTGTAGGGGGTCGTGCTGGGGCTGGTGTTTCAGGGTTTTGGGCAGAGCAGTGGTGTTCGGGCAGTGTAGGGGGTCGTGCTGGGGGTGGTGTTTCAGGGTTTAGGGCAGTGCAGTGTTGTTCGGGCAGTGTAGGGGTCTTGCTGGGGGTGGTGTTTCAGGGTTTAGGGCAGTGCAGTGTGTTCGGGCAGTGTAGGGGGTCTTGCTGGAGGTGGTGTTTCAGGGTTTAGGGCAGTGCAGTGGTGTTCGGGCAGTGTAGGGGGTCTTGCTGGGGGTGGTGTTTCAGGGTTTAGGGCAGTGCAGTGGTGTTCGGGCAGTGTAGGGGGTCATGCTGGGGGTGGTGTTTCAGCGGTTTAGGGCAGTGCAGTAGTGTTTGGGCAGTGTAGGGGGTCATGCAGGGGGTGGTGTTTCAGGGTTTAGGGCAGTGCAGTGGTGTTCGGGCAGTGTAGGGGGTCGTGCTGGGAGTGGTGTTACAGGGTTTATGGCAGTGCAGTGGTGTTCGGGCAGTGTAGGGGGTCGTGCTTGGGCTGGTGTTTCAGGGTTTAGGGCAGTGCAGTGGTGTTCGGGCAGTGTAGGGGGTCGTGCTGGCGGTGGTGTTTCAGGGTTTAGGGTAGTGCAGTGGTGTTCGGGCAGTGTAGGGGGTCGTGCTGGGGCTGGTGTTTCAGGGTTTAGGGCAGTGCAGTGGTGTTCGGGCAGTGTAGGGGGTCTTGCTGGGGCTGGTGTTTCAGGGTTTAGGGCAGTGCAGTGGTGTTCGGGCAGTGTAGGGAGTCGTGCTGGGGCTGGTGTTTCAGGGTTTAGGGCAGTGCAGTGGTGTTCGGGCAGTGTAGGGGGTCATGCTGGGGGTGGTGTTTCAGGGTTTAGGGCAGTGCAGTGGTGTTCGGGACAGTGTAGGGGGTCATGCTGGGGCTGGTGTTTCAGGGTTTAGGGCAGTGCAGTGGTGTTCGGGCAGTGTAGGGGGTCTTGCTGGGGGTGGTGTTTCAGGGTTTAGGGCAGTGGTGTTCGGGCAGTGTAGGGGGTCTTGCTGGGGGTGATGTTTCAGAGTTTAGGGCAGTGCAGTGGTGTTCGGGCAGTGTAGGGGGTCTTGCTGGGGGTAGTTTTTCAGGGTTTAGGGCAGTGCAGTGGTGTTCGTGCAGTGTAGGGGGTCGTTCTGGTGATGGTGTTTCATGGTTTAGGGCAGTTCAGTAGTGTTCAGGCAGTGTAGGGGGTCGTGCTGGGGCTGGTGTTTCAGGGTTTAGGGCAGTGCAGTGGTGCTCGGGCAGTGTAGGGGGTCGTGCTGGGGGTGGTGTTTCTGGGTTTAGGGTAGTGAAGTGGTGTTCGGGCAGTGTAGGGGGTCATGCTGGGGCTGGTGTTTCAGGGTTTAGGGCAGTGCAGTGGTGTTCGGGCAGTGTAGGGGGTCATGCTGGGGCTGGTGTTTCAGTGTTTTGGGCAGAGCAGTGATGTTCGGGCAGTGTAGGGGGTCGTACTGGGGGTGGTGTTTCAGGGTTTAGGGCAGTGCAGTGGTGTTCGGGCAGTGTAGGGGGTCTTGCTGGGGGCAGTGTTTCAGGGTTTAGGGCAGAGCAATGGTGTTCAGGCAGTGTAGGGGGTTGTGCTGGAGGCGGTGTTTCAGGGTTTAGGGCAGTGCAGTGGTGTTCGGGCAGTGTAGGGGGTCTTGCTGGGGGTGGTGTTTCAGGGTTTAGGGCAGTGGTGTTCAGGTAGTGTAGGGGGTCGTGCTGGGTGTGGGGTTTCAGGGTTTAGGGCAGTGCAGTGGTGTTCGGGCAGTGTAGGGGGGTAGTGCAGGGGCTGGTGTTTCAGGGTTTTAGGACAGTGCAGTGGTGTTCGGGCAGTGTAGGGGGTTGTGCTGGGGGTGGTGTTTCAGGGTTTAGGGCAGTGCAGTGGTGTTCGGGCAGTGTAGGGGGTCGTGCTGGGGGTGGTGTTTCAGGGTTTAGGGCAGTGCAGTGGTGTTCGGGCAGTGTAGGGTGTCGTGCTGGGGGTGGTGTTTCAGGGTTTAGGGCAGTGCAGTAGTGTTTGGGCAGTGTAGGTGGTCTTGCTGGGGGTGGTGTTTCAGGGTTTAGTGCAGTGGTGTTCGGTCAGTGCAGGGGGTCTTGCTGGGGGTGGTGTTTCAGGGTTTAGGGCAGTTCAATGGTGTTCGCGCAGTGTAGGAGGTCTTGCTGGGGCTGGTGTTTCAGTGTTTAGGGCAGTGCAGTGGTGTTCGGGCAGTGTAGGGGGTCTAGCTGGGGGTGGTGTTTCAGGGTTTAGGGCAGTGCAGTGGTGTTCGGGCATTGTAGGGGGTCTTGCTGGGGCTGGTGTTTCAGGGTTTAGGGCAGTGCAGTGGTGTTCGGGCAGTGTAGGGGGTCTTGCTGGGGCTGGTGTTTCAGGGTTTAGGGTAGTGCAGTGGTGTTCGGGCAGTGTAGGGGTCGTGCTGGGGGTGGTGTTTCAGGGTTTAGGGCAGTGCAGTGGTGTTCGGGCAGTGTAGGGTGTCGTGCTGGGGGTGGTGTTTCTGGGTTTAGGGTAGTGCAGTTGTGTTCGGGCAGTGTAGGGGGTCATGCTGGGGGTAGTGTTTTAGGGTTTAGGGCTGTGCAGTTGTGTTCATGCAGTGTAGGGGGTCGTGCAGGGGGTGGTGTTTCAGGGTTTAGGGCAGTGCAGTGGTGTTCGGGCAGTGTAATGGGTCATGCTGGGGGTGGTGTTTCAGGGTTTAGGGCAGTGCAGTGGTGTTCGGGCAGTGTAGGGTGTCGTGCTGGGGGTGGTGTTTCAGGGTTTAGGGCAGTGCAGTGGTGTTCGGGCAGTGTAGGTGGTCTTGCTGGGGGTGGTGTTTCAGGGTTTGAGTGCAGTGGTGTTCGGGCAGTGTAGGGGGTCTTGCTGGGGGTGGTGTTTCAGGGTTTAGGGCAGTGCAATGGTGTTTGCGCAGTGTAGGGGTCTTGCTGGGGCTGGTGTTTCAGCGTTTAGGGCAGTGCAGTGGTGTTTGGGCAGTGTAGGGGGTCTAGCTGGGGGTGGTGTTTCAGGGTTTAGGGCAGTGCAGTGGTGTTCGGGCATTGAATGGGGTCTTGCTGGGGCTGGTGTTTCAGGGTTTAGGGTAGTGCAGTGGTGTTCGGGCAGTGTAGGGGGTCATGCTGGGGCTGGTGTTTGAGGGTTTAGGGCAGTGCAGTGGTGTTCGGGCAGTGTAGGGGGTCATGCTGGGGCTGGTGTTTCAGTGTTTAGGGCAGTGCAGTGGTTTTCAGGCAGTGTAGGCGGTCATGCTGGGGGTGGTGTTTCAGGGTTTAGGGCAGTGCAGTGGTGTTCGGGCAGTGTAGGGGGTCGTGCTGGGGGTGGTGTTTCAGGGTTTAGGGCAGTGCAGTGGTGTTCGGGCAGTGTAGGGGGTCGTGCTGGGGCTGGTGTTTCAGGGTTTAGGGCAGTGCAGTGGTGTTCGGGCAGTATAGGGGGTCTTGCTGGGGGTGGTGTTTCAGGGTTTAGGGCAGTGGTGTTCGGGCAGTTTAGGGGGTCTTGCTGGGGGTGATGTTTCAGGGTTTAGGGCAGTGCAGTGGATTTCGGGCAGTGTAGGGGGTCTTGCTGGGGGTAGTGTTTCAGGGTCTAGGGCAGTGCAGTGGTGTTCGTGCAGTGTAGGGGGTCTTGCTGGGGATGGTGTTTCAGGGTTTAGGGCAGTGCAGTGGTGTTCGGGCAGTGTAGGGTGTTGTGCTGGGGTGGTGTTTCAGGGTTTAGGGCAGTACAGTGGTGTTCGGGCAGTGTAGGGGGTCGTGCATGGGGTGGTGTTTCAGGGTTTAGGGCAGTGCAGTGGTGTTCGGGCAGTGTAGGGGGTCATGCTGGGGCTGGTGTTTCAGGGTTTAGGGCAGTGCAGTGGTGTTCGGGCAGTGTAGGTGGTCGTGCAGGGGCTGGTGTTTCAGGGTTTAGGGCAGTGCAGTGGTGTTCGGGCAGTGTAGGGGGTCATGCTGGGGGTGGTGTTTCAGGGTTTAGGGCAGTGCAGTGGTGTTCGGGCAGTGTAGGGGGTCGTGCAGGGGGTGGTGTTTCAGGGTTTAGGGCAGTGCAGTGGTGTTCGGGCAGTGTAGGGGGTCATGCTGGGGGTGGTGTTTCTGGGTTTAGGGTAGTGCAGTTGTGTTCGGGCAGTGTAGGGGGTCATGCTGGGGGTAGTGTTTTAGGGCAGTGCAGTTGTGTTCATGCAGTGTAGGGGGTCGTGCAGGGGGGTGGTGTTTCAGGGTTTAGGGCAGTGCAATGGTGTTCGGGCAGTGTAGGGGTCGTGCTGGGGGTGGTGTTTCAGGGTTTAGGGCAGTGCAGTGGTGTTCGGGCAGTGTAGGGTGTTGTGCTGGGGGTGGTGTTTCAGGGTTTAGGGCAGTGCAGTAGTGTTCGGGCAGTGTAGGTGGTCTTGCTGGGGGTGGTGTTTCAGGGTTTAGTGCAGTGGTGTTCGGGCAGTGTAGGGGGTCTTGCTGGGGGTGGTGTTTCAGGGTTTAGGGCAGTGCAATGGTGTTTGCGCAGTGTAGGGGTCTTGCTGGGGCTGGTGTTTCAGCGTTTAGGGCAGTGCAGTGGTGTTCGGGCAGTGTAGGGGGTCTAGCTGGGGGTGGTGTTTCAGGGTTTAGGGCAGTGCAGTGGTGTTCGGGCATTGTAGGGGGTCTTGCTGGGGCTGGTGTTTCAGGGTTTAGGGTAGTGCAGTGGTGTTCGGGCAGTGTAGGGGGTCATGCTGGGGCTGGTGTTTCAGGGTTTAGGGCAGTGCAGTGGTGTTCGGGCAGTGTAGGGGGTCGTGCTGGGGCTGGTGTTTCAGGGTTTAGGGCAGTGCAGTGGTTTTCAGGCAGTGTAGGCGGTCATGCTGGGGGTGGTGTTTCAGGGTTTAGGGCAGTGCAGTGGTGTTTGGGCAGTGTAGGGGGTCGTGCTGGGGGTGGTGTTTCAGGGTTTAGGGCAGTGCAGTGGTGTTCGGGCAGTGTAGGGGGTCGTGCTGGGGCTGGTGTTTCAGGGTTTTGGGCAGAGCAGTGGTGTTCGGGCAGTGTAGGGGGTCGTGCTGGGGGTGGTGTTTCAGGGTTTAGGGCAGTGCAGTGTTGTTCGGGCAGTGTAGGGGTCTTGCTGGGGGTGGTGTTTCAGGGTTTAGGGCAGTGGTGTTCGGGCAGTGTAGGGGGTCTTGCTGGGGGTGATGTTTCAGGGTTTAGGGCAGTGCAGTGGTGTTCGGGCAGTGTAGGGGGTCTTGCTGGGGGTAGTGTTTCAGGGTTTAGGGCAGTGCAGTGGTGTTCGTGCAGTGTAGGGGGTCATGCTGGGGGTGGTGTTTCAGCGTTTAGGGCAGTGCAGTAGTGTTTGGGCAGTGTAGGGGGTCATGCAGGGGGTGGTGTTTCAGGGTTTAGGGCAGTGCAGTGGTGTTCGGGCAGTGTAAGGGGTCGTGCTGGGAGTGGTGTTACAGGGTTTATGGCAGTGCAGTGGTGTTCGGGCAATGTAGGGGGTCGTGCTTGGGCTGGTGTTTCAGGGTTTAGGGCAGTGCAGTGGTGCTCGGGCAGTGTAGGGGGTCGTGCTGGCGGTGGTGTTTCTGGGTTTAGGGTAGTGCAGTGGTGTTCGGGCAGTGTAGGGGGTCGTGCTGGGGCTGGTGTTTCAGGGTTTAGGGCAGTGCAGTGGTGTTCGGGCAGTGTAGGGGGTCTTGCTGGGGCTGGTGTTTCAGGGTTTAGTGTAGTGCAGTGGTGTTCGGGCAGTGTAGGGAGTCGTGCTGGGGCTGGTGTTTGAGGGTTTAGGGCAGTGCAGTGGTGTTCGGGCAGTGTAGGGGGTCATGCTGGGGGTGGTGTTTCTGGGTTTAGGGTAGTGCAGTGGTGTTCGGGACAGTGTAGGGGGTCATGCTGGGGCTGGTGTTTCAGGGTTTAGGGCAGTGCAGTGGTGTTCGGGCAGTGTAGGGGGTCTTGCTGGGGGTGGTGTTTCAGGGTTTAGGCAGTGCAGTGGTGTTCGGGCAGTGTAGGGGGTCTTGCTGGGGGTGATGTTTCAGAGTTTAGGGCAGTGCAGTGGTGTTCGGGCAGTGTAGGGGGTCTTGCTGGGGGTAGTGTTTCAGGGTTTACGGCAGTGCAGTGGTGTTCGTGCAGTGTAGGGGGTCGTTCTGGTGATGGTGTTTCATGGTTTAGGGCAGTTCAGTAGTGTTCAGGCAGTGTAGGGGGTCGTGCTGGGGCTGGTGTTTCAGGGTTTAGGGCAGTGCAGTGGTGCTCGGGCAGTGTAGGGGGTCGTGCTGGGGGTGGTGTTTCTGGGTTTAGGGTAGTGAAGTGGTGTTCGGGCAGTGTAGGGGGTCATGCTGGGGGCTGGTGTTTCAGGGTTTAGGGCAGTGCAGTGGTGTTCGGGCAGTGTAGGGGTCATGCTGGGGCTGGTGTTTCAGTGTTTTGGGCAGAGCAGTGATGTACGGGCAGTGTAGGGGGTCGTGCTGGGGGTGGTGTTTCAGGGTTTAGGGCAGTGCAGTGGTGTTCGGGCAGTGTAGGGGGTCTTGCTGGGGGCAGTGTTTCAGGGTTTAGGGCAGAGCAATGGTGTTCAGGCAGTGTAGGGGGTTGTGCTGGAGGCTGGTGTTTCAGGGTTTAGGGCAGTGCAGTGGTGTTCGGGCAGTGTAGGGGGTCTTGCTGGGGGTGGTGTTTCAGGGTTTAGGGCAGTGGTGTTTCAGGCAGTGTAGGGGGTCGTGCTGGGTGTGGGGTTTCAGGGTTTAGGGCAGTGCAGTGGTGTTCGGGCAGTGTAGGGGGGTCGTGCAGGGGCTGGTGTTTCAGGGTTTTAGGACAGTGCAGTGGTGTTTGGGCAGTGTAGGGGGTTGTGCTGGGGGTGGTGTTTCAGGGTTTAGGGCAGTGCAGTGGTGTTCGGGCAGTGTAGGGGTCATGCTGGGGGTGGTGTTTCAGGGTTTAGGGCAGTGCAGTGGTGTTCGGGCAGTGTAGGGTGTCGTGCTGGGGGTGGTGTTTCAGGGTTTAGGGCAGTGCAGTAGTGTTTGGGCAGTGTAGGTGGTCTTGCTGGGGGTGGTGTTTCAGGGTTTAGGTGCAGTGGTGTTCGGTCAGTGCAGGGGGTCTTGCTGGGGGTGGTGTTTCAGGGTTTAGGGCAGTTCAATGGTGTTCGCGCAGTGTAGGAGGTCTTGCTGGGGCTGGTGTTTCAGTGTTTAGGGCAGTGCAGTGGTGTTCGGGCAGTGTAGGGGGTCTAGCTGGGGGTGGTGTTTCAGGGTTTAGGGCAGTGCAGTGGTGTTCGGGCAGTGTAGGGGGTCTTGCTGGGGCTGGTGTTTCAGGGTTTAGGGCAGTGCAGTGGTGTTCGGGCAGTGTAGGGGGTCTTGCTGGGGGTGGTGTTTCAGGGTTTAGGGAGTGCAGTGGTGTTCGGGCAGTGTAGGGGGTCTTGCTGGGGGTGATGTTTCAGGGTTTAGGGCAGTGCAGTGGTGTTCGGGCAGTGTAGGGGGTCGTTGCTGGTGATGGTGTTTCAGGGTTTAGGGCAGTGCAGTGGTGTTCGGGCAGTGTAGGGTGTTGTGCTGGGGTGGTGTTTCAGGGTTTAGGGCAGTGCAGTGGTGTTCGGGCAGTGTAGGGGGTCGTGCATGGGGTGGTGTTTCAGGGTTTAGGGCAGTGCAGTGGTGTTCGGGCAGTGTAGGGGGTCATGCTGGGGCTGGTGTTTCAGGGTTTAGGGCAGTGCAGTGGTGTTCGGGCAGTGTAGGTGGTCGTGCAGGGGCTGGTGTTTCAGGGTTTAGGGCAGTGCAGTGGATTTCGGGCAGTGTAGGGGGTCTTGCTGGGGGTAGTGTTTCAGGGTCTAGGGCAGTGCAGTGGTGTTCGTGCAGTGTAGGGGGTCTTGCTGGGGATGGTGTTTCAGGGTTTAGGGCAGTGCAGTGGTGTTCGGGCAGTGTAGGGTGTCGTGCTGGGGGTGGTGTTTCAGGGTTTAGGGCAGTGCAGTGGTGTTCGGGCAGTGTAGGGGGTCGTGCATGGGGTGGTGTTTCAGGGTTTAGGGCAGTGCAGTGGTGTTCGGGCAGTGTAGGGGGTCATGCTGGGGCTGGTGTTTTAGGGTTTAGGGCAGTGCAGTGGTGTTCGTGCAGTGTAGGTGGTCGTGCAGGGGCTGGTGTTTCAGGGTTTAGGGCAGTGCAGTGGTGTTCGGGCAGTGTAGGGGGTCATGCTGGGGGTGGTGTTTCAGGGTTTAGGGCAGTGCAGTGGTGTTCGGGCAGTGTAGGGGGTCGTGCAGGGGGTGGTGTTTCAGGGTTTAGGGCAGTGCAGTGGTGTTCGGGCAGTGTAGGGGGTCATGCTGGGGGTGGTGTTTCAGGGTTTAGGGCAGTGCAGTGGTGTTCGGGCAGTGTAGGGGGTCATGCTGGGGGTAGTGTTTTAGGGCAGTGCAGTTGTGTTCAGGCAGTGTAGGGGGTCGTGCTGGGGGTGGTGTTTCAGGGTTTAGGGCAGTGCAGTGGTGTTCGGGCAGTGTAGGGGGTCGTGCTGGGGGTGGTGTTTCAGGGTTTAGGGCAGTGCAGTGGTGTTCGGGCAGTGTAGGGGGTCGTGCTGGGGGTGGTGTTTCAGGGTTTAGGGCAGTGCAGTGGTGTTCGGGCAGTGTAGGGGGTCGTGCTGGGGCTGGTGTTTCAGGGTTTAGGGCAGTGCAGTGGTGTTCAGGCAGTGTAGGCGGTCATGCTGGGGGTGGTGTTTCAGGGTTTAGGGCAGTGCAGTGGTGTTCGGGCAGTGTAGGGGGTCGTGCTGGGGGTGGTGTTTCAGGGTTTAGGGCAGTGCAGTGGTGTTCGGGCAGTGTAGGGGGTCGTGCTGGGGCTGGTGTTTCAGGGTTTTGGGCAGAGCAGTGGTGTTCGGGCAGTGTAGGGGGTCGTGCTGGGGGTGGTGTTTCAGGGTTTAGGGCAGTGCAGTGTTGTTCGGGCAGTGTAGGGGTCTTGCTGGGGGTGGTGTTTCAGGGTTTAGGGCAGTGCAGTGGTGTTCGGGCAGTGTAGGGGGTCTTGCTGGAGGTGGTGTTTCAGGGTTTAGGGCAGTGCAGTGGTGTTCGGGCAGTGTAGGGGGTCTTGCTGGGGGTGGTGTTTCAGGGTTTAGGGCAGTGCAGTGGTGTTCGGGCAGTGTAGGGGGTCATGCTGGGGGTGGTGTTTCAGCGTTTAGGGCAGTGCAGTAGTGTTTGGGCAGTGTAGGGGGTCATGCTGGGGGTGGTGTTTCAGGGTTTAGGGCAGTGCAGTGGTGTTCGGGCAGTGTATTGGGTTGTGCTGGGAGTGGTGTTACAGGGTTTAGGGCAGTGCAGTGGTGTTCGGGCAATGTAGGGGGTCGTGCTTGGGCTGGTGTTTCAGGGTTTAGGGCAGTGCAGTGGTGCTCGGGCAGTGTAGGGGGTCGTGCTGGCGGTGGTGTTTCAGGGTTTAGGGTAGTGCAGTGGTGTTCGGGCAGTGTAGGGGGTCGTGCTGGGGCTGGTGTTTCAGGGTTTAGGGCAGTGCAGTGGTGTTCGGGCAGTGTAGGGGGTCTTGCTGGGGCTGGTGTTTCAGGGTTTAGGGCAGTGCAGTGGTGTTCGGGCAGTGTAGGGAGTCGTGCTGGGGCTGGTGTTTGAGGGTTTAGGGCAGTGCAGTGGTGTTCGGGCAGTGTAGGGGGTCGTGCTGGGGGTGGTGTTTCTGGGTTTAGGGTAGTGCAGTGGTGTTCGGGCACGTGTAGGGGGTCATGCTGGGGCTGGTGTTTCAGGGTTTAGGGCAGTGCAGTGGTGTTCGGGCAGTGTAGGGGGTCTTGCTGGGGGTGGTGTTTCAGGGTTTAGGGCAGTGGTGTTCGGGCAGTGTAGGGGGTCTTGCTGGGGGTGATGTTTCAGAGTTTAGGGCAGTGCAGTGGTGTTCGGGCAGTGTAGGGGGTCGTTCTGGTGATGGTGTTTCAGGGTTTAGGGCAGTTCAGTGGTGTTCGGGCAGTGTAGGGGGTCGTGCTGGGGCTGGTGTTTCAGGGTTTAGGGCAGTGCAGTGGTGCTCGGGCAGTGTAGGGGGTCGTGCTGGGGGTGGTGTTTCAGGGTTTAGGGCAGTGCAGTGGTGTTCGGGCAGTGTAGGGGGTCATGCTGGGGCTGGTGTTTCAGGGTTTAGGGCAGTGCAGTGGTGTTCGGGCAGTGTAGGGGGTCATGCTGGGGCTGGTGTTTCAGGGTTTTGGGCAGAGCAGTGGTGTTCGGGCAGTGTAGGGGGTCGTGCTGGGGGTGGTGTTTCAGAGTTTTGGGCAGTGCAGTGGTGTTCGGGCAGTGTAGAGGGTCTTGCTGGGGGCAGTGTTTCAGGGTTTAGGGCAGAGAAATGGTGTTCAGGCAGTGTAGGGGGTTGTGCTGGAGGCGGTGTTTCAGGGTTTAGGGCAGTGCAGTGGTGTTCGGGCAGTGTAGGGGGTCTTGCTGGGGGTGGTGTTTCAGGGTTTAGGGCAGTGGTGTTCAGGTAGTGTAGGGGGTCGTGCTGGGTGTGGTGTTTCAGGGTTTAGGGCAGTGCAGTGGTGTTCGGGCAGTGTAGGGGGTCGTGCAGGGGCTGGTGTTTCAGGGTTTTAGGGCAGTGCAGTGGTGTTCGGGCAGTGTAGGGGTTGTGCTGGGGGTGGTGTTTCAGGGTTTAGGGCAGTGCAGTGGTGTTCGGGCAGTGTAGGGGTCGTGCTGGGGGTGGTGTTTCAGGGTTTAGGGCAGTGCAGTGGTGTTCGGGCAGTGTAGGGTGTCGTGCTGGGGGTGGTGTTTCAGGGTTTAGGGCAGTGCAGTGGTGTTCGGGCAGTGTAGGGGGTCTTGCTGGGGGTGGTGTTTCAGGGTTTAGGGCAGTGCAGTGGTGTTCGGGTCAGTGCAGGGGTCTTGCTGGGGGTGGTGTTTCAGGGTTTAGGGCAGTTCAATTGTGTTCGGCGCAGTGTAGGGGGTCTTGCTGGGGCTGGTGTTTCAGGGTTTAGGGCAGTGCAGTGGTGTTCGGGCAGTGTAGGGGGTCTAGCTGGGGGTGGTGTTTCAGGGTTTAGGGCAGTGCAGTGGTGTTCGGGCAGTGTAGGGGGTCTTGCTGGGGCTGGTGTTTCAGGGTTTAGGGCAGTGCAGTGGTGTTCGGGCAGTGTAGGGGGTCTTGCTGGGGGTGGTGTTTCAGGGTTTAGGGCAGTGCAGTGGTGTTCGGGCAGTGTAGGGGGTCTTGCTGGGGGTGGTGTTTCAGGGTTTAGGGCAGTGCAGTGGTGTTCGGGCAGTGTAGGGGGTCGTTCTGGGGATGGTGTTTCATGGTTTAGGGCAGTTCAGTAGTGTTCAGGCAGTGTAGGGGGTCGTGCTGGGGCTGGTGTTTCAGGGTTTAGGGCAGTGCAGTGGTGCTCGGGCAGTGTAGGGGGTCGTGCTGGGGGTGGTGTTTCTGGGTTTAGGGTAGTGCAGTGGTGTTCGGGCAGTGTAGGGGGTCATGCTGGGGCTGGTGTTTCAGGGTTTAGGGCAGTGCAGTGGTGTTCGGGCAGTGTAGGGGGTCATGCTGGGGCTGGTGTTTCAGTGTTTTGGGCAGAGCAGTGGTGTTCGGGCAGTGTAGGGGGTCGTGCTGGGGGTGGTGTTTCAGGGTTTAGGGCAGTGCAGTGGTGTTCGGGCAGTGTAGGGGGTCTTGCTGGGGGCAGTGTTTCAGGGTTTAGGGCAGAGCAATGGTGTTCAGGCAGTGTAGGGGGTCGTGCTGGAGGCGGTGTTTCAGGGTTTAGGGCAGTGCAGTGGTGTTCGGGCAGTGTAGGGGGTCTTGCTGGGGGTGGTGTTTCAGGGTTTAGGGCAGTGCAGTGGTGTTCAGGTAGTGTAGGGGGTCGTGCTGGGTGTGGGGTTTCAGGGTTTAGGGCAGTGCAGTGGTGTTCGGGCAGTGTAGGGGGGTAGTGCAGGGGCTGGTGTTTCAGGGTTTTAGGACAGTGCAGTGGTGTTCGGGCAGTGTAGGGGGTTGTGCTGGGGGTGGTGTTTCAGGGTTTAGGGCAGTGCAGTGGTGTTCGGGCAGTGTAGGGGTCGTGCTGGGGGTGGTGTTTCAGGGTTTAGGGCAGTGCAGTGGTGTTCGGGCAGTGTAGGGTGTCGTGCTGGGGGTGGTGTTTCAGGGTTTAGGGCAGTGCAGTAGTGTTTGGGCAGTGTAGGTGGTCTTGCTGGGGGTGGTGTTTCAGGGTTTAGGGCAGTGCAGTGGTGTTCGGTCAGTGCAGGGGGTCTTGCTGGGGGTGGTGTTTCAGGGTTTAGGGCAGTGCAATGGTGTTCGCGCAGTGTAGGAGGTCTTGCTGGGGCTGGTGTTTCAGTGTTTAGGGCAGTGCAGTGGTGTTCGGGCAGTGTAGGGGGTCTAGCTGGGGGTGGTGTTTCAGGGTTTAGGGCAGTGCAGTGGTGTTCGGGCATTGTAGGGGGTCTTGCTGGGGCTGGTGTTTCAGGGTTTAGGGCAGTGCAGTGGTGTTCGGGCAGTGTAGGGGGTCTTGCTGGGGCTGGTGTTTCAGGGTTTAGGGTAGTGCAGTGGTGTTCGGGCAGTGTAGGGGGTCGTGCTGGGGGTGGTATTTCAGGGTTTAGGGCAGTGCAGTGGTGTTCGGGCAGTGTAGGGTGTCGTGCTGAGGGGTGGTGTTTCTGGGTTTAGGGTAGTGCAGTTGTGTTCGGGCAGTGTAGGGGGTCATGCTGGGGGTAGTGTTTTAGGGTTTAGGGCAGTGCAGTTGTGTTCATGCAGTGTAGGGGGTCGTGTAGGGGGGTGGTGTTTCAGGGTTTAGGGCAGTGCAGTGGTGTTCGGGCAGTGTAATGGTCATGCTGGGTGTGGTGTTTCAGGGTTTAGGGCAGTGCAGTGGTGTTCGGGCAGTGTTGGGTGTCGTGCTGGGGGTGGTGTTTCAGGGTTTAGGGCAGTGCAGTAGTGTTCGGGCAGTGTAGGTGGTCTTGCTGGGGGTGGTGTTTCAGGGTTTAGTGCAGTGGTGTTCGGGCAGTGTAGGGGGTCTTGCTGGGGGTGGTGTTTCAGGGTTTAGGGCAGTGCAATGGTGTTTGCGCAGTGTAGGGGTCTTGCTGGGGCTGGTGTTTCAGCGTTTAGGGCAGTGCAGTGGTGTTTGGGCAGTATAGGGGGTCTAGCTGGGGGTGGTGTTTCAGGGTTTAGGGCAGTGCAGTGGTGTTCGGGCATTGAATGGGGTCTTGCTGGGGCTGGTGTTTCAGGGTTTAGGGTAGTGCAGTGGTGTTCGGGCAGTGTAGGGGGTCATGCTGGGGCTGGTGTTTGAGGGTTTAGGGCAGTGCAGTGGTGTTCGGGCAGTGTAGGGGGTCATGCTGGGGCTGGTGTTTGAGTGTTTAGGGCAGTGCAGTGGTTTTCAGGCAGTGTAGGCGGTCATGCTGGGGGTGGTGTTTCAGGGTTTAGGGCAGTGCAGTGGTGTTCGGGCAGTGTAGGGGGTCGTGCTGGGGGTGGTGTTTCAGGGTTTAGGGCAGTGCAGTGGTGTTCGGGCAGTGTAGGGGGTCATGCTGGGGCTGGTGTTTCAGGGTTTTGGGCAGAGCAGTGGTTTTCGGGCAGTGTAGGGGGTCGTGCTGGGAGTGGTGTTTCAGGGTTTAGGGCAGTGCAGTGTTGTTCGGGCAGTATAGGGGGTCTTGCTGGGGGTGGTGTTTCAGGGTTTAGGGCAGTGGTGTTCGGGCAGTGTAGGGGGTCTTGCTGGGGGTGATGTTTCAGGGTTTAGGGCAGTGCAGTGGTGTTTGGGCAGTGTAGGGGGTCTTGCTGGGGGTAGTGTTTCAGGGTTTAGGGCAGTGCAGTGGTGTTCGGTGCAGTGTAGGGGGTCATGCTGGGGGTGGTGTTTCAGTGTTTTGGGCAGTGCAGTAGTGTTTGGGCAGTGTAGGGGGTCGTGCTGGGAGTGGTGTTACAGGGTTTAGGGCAGTGCAGTGGTGTTCGGGCAATGTAGGGGGTCGTGCTTGGGCTGGTGTTTCAGGGTTTAGGGCAGTGCAGTGGTGCTCGGGCAGTGTAGGGGGTCGTGCTGGCGGTGGTGTTTCTGGGTTTAGGGTAGTGCAGTGGTGTTCGGGCAGTGTAGGGGGTCGTGCTGGGGCTGGTGTTTCAGGGTTTAGGGCAGTGCAGTGGTGTTCGGGCAGTGTAGGGGTCTTGCTGGGGCTGGTGTTTCAGGGTTTAGGGTAGTGCAGTGGTGTTCGGGCAGTGTAGGGGTCGTGCTGGGGCTGGTGTTTGAGGGTTTAGGGCAGTGCAGTGGTGTTCGGGCAGTGTAGGGGGTCATGCTGGGGGTGGTGTTTCTGGGTTTAGGGTAGTGCAGTGGTGTTCGGACAGTGTAGGGGGTCATGCTGGGGCTGGTGTTTCAGGGTTTAGGGCAGTGCAGTGGTGTTCGGGCAGTGTAGGGGGTCTTGCTGGGGGTGGTGTTTCAGGGTTTAGGGCAGTGGTGTTCGGGCAGTGTAGGGGGTCTTGCTGGGGGTGATGTTTCAGGGTTTAGGGTAAGTGCAGTGGTGTTCGGGCAGTGTAGGGGGTCTTGCTGGGGGTAGTGTTTCAGGGTTTAGGGCAGTGCAGTGGTGTTCGGGCAGTGTAGGGGGTCGTTCTGTGGATGGTGTTTCATGGTTTAGGGCAGTGCAGTAGTGTTCAGGCAGTGTAGGGGGTCGTGCTGGGGCTGGTGTTTCAGGGTTTAGGGCAGTGCAGTGGTGCTTGGGCAGTGTAGGGGGTCGTGCTGGGGGTGGTGTTTCTGGGTTTAGGGTAGTGCAGTGGTGTTCGGGCAGTGTAGGGGGTCGTGCTGGGGCTGGTGTTTCAGGGTTTAGGGCAGTGCAGTGGTGTTCGGGCAGTGTAGGGGGTCATGCTGGGGCTGGTGTTTCAGTGTTTTGGGCAGTGCAGTGGTGTTCGGGCAGTGTAGGGGGTCATGCTGGGGGTGGTGTTTCAGGGTTTAGGGCAGTGCAGTGGTGTTCGGGCAGTGTAGGGGGTCTTGCTGGGGGCAGTGTTTCAGGGTTTAGGGCAGAGCAATGGTGTTCAGGCAGTGTAGGGGGTTGTGCTGGAGGCTGTGTTTCAGGGTTTAGGGCAGTGCAGTGGTGTTCGGGCAGTGTAGGGGGTCTTGCTGGGGGCAGTGTTTCAGGGTTTAGGGCAGAGCAATGGTGTTCAGGCAGTGTAGGGGGTCGTGCAGGGGCTGGTGTTTCAGGGTTTTAGGACAGTGCAGTGGTGTTCGGGCAGTGTAGGGGGTTGTGCTGGGGGTGGTGTTTCAGGGTTTAGGGCAGTGCAGTGGTGTTCGGGCAGTGTAGTGCTCGTGCTGGGGGTGGTGTTTCAGGGTTTAGGGCAGTGCAGTGGTGTTCGGGCAGTGTAGGGTGTCGTGCTGGGGTGGTGTTTCAGGGTTTAGGGCAGTGCAGTAGTGTTCGGGCAGTGTAGGTTGTCTTGCTGGGGGTGGTGTTTCAGGGTTTAGTGCAGTGGTGTTCGGTCAGTGTAGGGGGTCTTGCTGGGGGTGGTGTTTCAGGGTTTAGGGCAGTTCAATGGTGTTCGCGCAGTGTAGGGGGTCTTGCTGGGGCTGGTGTTTCAGCGTTTAGGGCAGTGCAGTGGTGTTCGGGCAGTGTAGGGGGTCTAGCTGGGGGTGGTGTTTCAGGGTTTAGGGCAGTGCAGTGGTGTTCGGTGCATTGTAGGGGGTCTTGCTGGGGCTGGTGTTTCAGGGTTTAGGGCAGTGCAGTGGTGTTCGGGCAGTGTAGGGGGTCTTGCTGGGGCTGGTGTTTCAGGGTTTAGGGTAGTGCAGTGGTGTTCGGGCATTGTAGGGGGTCGTGCTGGGGCTGGTGTTTCAGGGTTTAGGGCAGTGCAGTGGTGTTCGGGCAGTGTAGGGGGTCGTGCTGGGGCTGGTGTTTCAGGGTTTAGGGCAGTGCAGTGGTTTTCAGGCAGTGTAGGCGGTTGTGCTGGGGGTGGTGTTTCAGGGTTTAGGGCAGTGCAGTGGTGTTCGGGCAGTGTAGGGGGTCGTGCTGGGGGTGGTGTTTCAGGGTTTAGGGCAGTGCAGTGTTGTTCGGGCAGTGTAGGGGGTTGTGCTGGGGCTGGTGTTTCAGGGTTTTGGGCAGAGCAGTGGTGTTCGGGCAGTATAGGGGGTCGTGCTGGGGGTGGTGTTTCAGGGTTTAGGGCAGTGCAGTGTTGTTCGGGCAGTGTAGGGGGTCTTGCTGGGGGTGGTGTTTCAGGGTTTAGGGCAGTGGTGTTCGGGCAGTGTACGGGGTCTTGCTGGGGCTGGTGTTTCAGGGTTTAGGGCAGTGCAGTGGTGTTTGGGCAGTGTAGGGGGTCGTGCTGGGGCTGGTGTTTCAGGGTTTCTGCCAGTGCAGTGGTGCTCGGGCAGTGTAGGGGGTCATGCTGAGGGTGGTGTTTCTGGGTTTAGGGTAGTGCAGTTGTGTTCGGGCAGTGTAGGGGGTCATGCTGGCGGTGGTGTTTCAGGGTTTAGGGCAGTGCAATGGTGTTTGCGCAGTGTAGGGGTCTTGCTGGGGCTGGTGTTTCAGCGTTTAGGGCAGTGCAGTGGTGTTCGGGCAGTATAGGGGGTCTTACTGGGGGTGGTGTTTCAGGGTTTAGGGCAGTGGTGTTCGGGCAGTGTAGGGGGTCTTGCTGGGGGTGATGTTTCAGGGTTTAGGGCAGTGCAGTGGTGTTCGGGCAGTGTAGGGGGTCTTGCTGGGGGTAGTGTTTCAGGGTTTAGGGCAGTGCAGTGGTGTTCGTGCAGCGTAGGGGTTCATGCTGGGGGTGGTGTTTCAGTGTTTAGGGCAGTGCAGTAGTGTTCGGGCAGTGTAGGGGGTCGTGCAGGGGGTGGTGTTTCAGGGTTTAGGGCAGTGCAGTGGTGTTCGGGCAGTGTAGGGGGTCTTACTGGGGGTGGTGTTTCAGGGTTTAGGGCAGTGGTGTTCGGGCAGTGTAGGGTGTCTTGCTGTGGGTGATGTTTCAGGGTTTAGGGCAGTGCAGTGGTTTTCGGGCAGTGTAGGGGGTCTTGCTGGGGGTAGTGTTTCAGGGTCTAGGGCAGTGCAGTGGTGTTCGTGCAGTGTAGGGTGTCGTGCTGGGGGTGGTGTTTCAGGGTTTAGGGCAATACAGTGGTGT